>JAGSMR010000068.1:912500-1215000 GCA_029286605.1 Sericinus montela | reverse complement strand
GTTCATTCATTCCTTCATACATTTAATTCATTCAATATTTCTTTATTTAATTTCCACAAAATTGCTGGAAATATTTCAGAAATAAGAAATCCACAATAGTTTAACGTAATATGTAGGAAATGTGGAACCTACATTAAGCCGTGGCCTATGCTTTAGAAAAGTCCCAGGCCCCCCTCTAAAATTAATTTGCAACAAAGACGTGGCGTTTAGCTTGTTGAATTATTAGTTTTTATAGAGTAACTTTATATTGAAAATGTTACAAAATGTGGAATTAAAATAAGAAATGTTAACTAAGTATTTAATGTGACGATAGCCGAGTGGTTGGGTGGTCGGCATTTCGAGTCAAGAGATCCGAGTTCGATCCCCAAGTGGCCGTACCAATGGGTTTTTCTAAAAAAAAAACTTATGTACGAATTATATCGTTGGCTTGGACATAAAGACGGCGACGGGCTCACCACCTGTCACGTTGTCCCGAAAATATCTTCGGTGGTAAGTGGGCCGAAGGGATTGTCTAGATTAAACCTCTGTCCACCCCTGTATTGAAAAGTGCGTGAAGATATTTATTTTAACTAAGTGTTGCGTGTGTGCGTGCGTTCGTGCGTGCGTGTGTGTGTGGATGCGTGCATATATAGTACATATTAATATAGTATAACTAAGTTAATGATTTTTTTTTAAGTTAATGAATGAGATTCGTTAGGTAAATAAGATGTTTACAGTACACATAATATTTCATTCACTATCTATTATTCATTATCTATCATTCATTATCTATTATAGAGATTGAAGTTAGAGGACAACCCCCATGCTGCTGTTGTTCACATTGTTACGAGTTCAAAGACTTTAGTGATAAAATTGTTTTTCTCGGAGTCACGATAGCCGAGTGGTTAGGTGATCGGATTTAGAATCTAGAGACCGGAGTTTGATTCACAATTGGTAGGCTCGTACCGATGAGATTTTTCAAAAATATGTACTATTTTTATCGTTGGCTTGGACATAACGACGGCGACTGGCTCACCAACTGTCACGTTGTTATATCCCGAACCTCTACAGTTGTAAATGAAATATCTTCACGCAATTCCCAATACAGGTGTAGACAGAGGTCTAGACGATTAACTCGTTTCGACCCAATTTAACACCGAAGATAACTTTGGGACGACGTGACAGATGGTACGAGACTGCCACCTGGGGATCGAATTCGGGACTCTCGGCTATCGTGACTTCTTGCACAGTTGTACGTAAATAAATATGAAATATATGTTTGTCATTGCAGCGTACGAAATGGACACAACAGAGGACAGTACGGAGGCAGCCACCATGTATCCGGATAGCTTGGGTTAGTTTCATTTATCTATGAACATTTTTAAGCTTTAACATTTATTATATGATAAATTAAATAATGCTAAAAATATGTAAAATGCTTGTAATGTATATTATTTACTTATCATTTTATTTTATATAACAAAATCATAGTAAAAAAAATCACCATAGCGGAGTGGTTGGGTGGTCGGAATTGCGAGTCGAGAGTCCTGAGTTCGACCACCCTGGTGGCAGGCTCGTGCGACGGGCGGGCATGTACCAATAGGTTTCTTCAAAAAAAACTTATGTATCCCCGTACTCTGTTTACCCCAGTTTTAGGAATGGCGTGAAAATAAAAATTTATATATAAATTATGTCCATTAAAACGCTGTAATTGTACGTAGAAATGTTTAACGTACTTTGTAGCTTGTCAAGTAAATCATGTGACAGAAAATTATGTATCTCTACCCATCTAGTATTATTTTATTAGTTTGCAAAATATATAAGTACCCTCTTATATAAATTACTATTGATATATGATAAAATTATTAAATGTATTAAATTAGTATACCTAATGTTCCATCTTGTATTTTTTTTAACAAATATTAAAAACAAACTTGAAGATATATTTTATTCTGTTGTTATCAATTTATTTTTTTGCTTATTATTTCATTGCTTTAGCTACTTGGGGATCAGAGCAATGTATGTGATGTTGTCTCTGTCTATGTATGTATTTTTTTTTATTTTTAATTAAAAGTCACATTAGCCGAGTGATTGTGTAATAGGCACCCGAGTCGAGAGACCCGAGTTCGATCCCCAGGTGGCAGGCTCGTACCAATGGATTATTTTAGACTTATGTACGATACGATTTATATCGTTGGTTTGGACATAGAGACGGCGACTGGCTCACCAGCTGTCATATAAACAACTTAATTGTCTAGACCTCTGTCTACTCCCAAGAATTAGTAATCGGCAGTACGTTGAATGTTTGTTAATTAACGTAGCGGTGACGGTGGAATAGAAAATGAATGAATGATTTAATTTTTTTTATTGAAGTAAAACTTCTTTACGTCTTTACATGGAGAGTGAGTAAGATAGTGAATGCGTGACGAGAGCTTTATGAATAGTGTGATGGGGGGTGGCGAACGTAAGCTGAGAGGGAGATATATGTTAAAAGAAGAAGAGAAAGTTCTTCTTCATCTTCTTTACAGTCTATCACGAGTCCACTGCTGAACATAGGGCTTCCCCTAAAACTTTCAACAGAGAACGGTAACACAGCCTGCATCCATTGACTTCCCGCAACATTTTGTAAGTCCTGACTCCATCTCGTGGGGGGTCGTCTTACACTGCTTTTGCCTGTATGAGGTTGCCACTCGGGTTGTCAGTTCTACGAGCTATGTGGCCGGCACATTGCCACTTCAATGTGCTGATCCTTATAGATAGAGAGAGTTACGTTTCGTATATTATTGTGTTGAGAGAGAGAGAGAGAGAGGTGCGATTACACATTTTCTCTCTTTTTATCATAGCCATTAACGTATGCTATAATGAAAATAGGAAGAGTAAAAGATCTATTCAATATTAATTTCTCAATGAAAACCCATGATAAATTTAAATACCTGTATAAAATTAATGTATGTATATACATGTTTATTTATGCATATATATACTTATATAAACCTGTATGTACATATAGATGGAGATAAAGAACTTCTACTTGGTGTCTTGTGTTCTGAAGCACACATAAATAACTTCACGCAATTCCCAATACAGGGGTAGACAGAGGTCTAGTCTAGACACTTAAGTCTCTTTGACTCACCTTCCACCGAAAATATTTTCTGGACCATATGACTGGTGGCGAGCCCGTCGCCGTGCCCGTGGCCTTATGTCCACGTTAACGATATAATTCATACATAAGTTTTTGAAAAAACCCATTAGTACGAGCCTGCCACCTGGGGGTGGATGTCGATATTTATTTATTTATTTTATACCAGTGCTGGAGATTTTGATATTACATGACATTCAATAACTTTAAAAAAATCTCGACTAACTCGAGTCGACTTCGTAATTACCTCTTGATTTGATTTGATTTGATAACCCCGGGCAGCGTTCGGCGTGAAGAGTCCGACGGGCGAGCTGGCGCGGCTCGAGCACCGGCACAGCCACAGCGTGCAGCTGATGAAGGCCTCTCTCTACGCGGACATTGGTGAGTGAGTGGGTGGCGGTGAGTTTATGGGTGGCGGTGAGTTTGTGGGTGGCGGTGAGTTTGTAGCGGAACCCGGATCGTGCTCACCGGGGGTCCTTGGTTCGGTGAGTGAGCGGGATGGACTATTTAACAGCGAAATCTACTTTATGCTGACCGGGGGCCTTACTCTTGATGCTGGTGAGTGAGCGAGATAGACTATTTAACAGCGAAGTCGCAGTCCAGCATATACTGACTCGGGGGCTTACTCTTGATGCTGGTGAGTGAGCGAGATAGACTATTTAACAGCGAAGTCGCAGTCCAGCATATACTGACTCGGGGGGCTTACTCTTGATGCTGGTGAGTGAGCGAGATAGACTATTTAACAGCGAAGTCGCAGTCCAGCATATACTGACTCGGGGGGCTTACTCTTGATGCTGGTGAGTGAGCGAGATAGACTATTTAACAACGAAGTCGCAGTCCAGCATATACTGACTCGGGGGGCTTACTCTTGATGCTGGTGAGTGAGCGAGATAGACTATTTAACAGCGAAGTCGCAGTCCAGCATATACTGACTCGGGGGCTTACTCTTGATGCTGGTGAGTGGGCGAGATAGACTGTTAACAGCGAAGTCGCAGTCCAGCATATACTGACTCGGGGGGCTTACTCTTGATGCTGGTGAGTGAGCAGAGATAGACTGTTAACAGCGAAGTCGCAGTCCAGCACATACTGACTCGGGGGCTTACTCTTGATGCTGGTGGTGAGCGAGATAGACTGTTAACAGCAGAAGTCGCAGTCCAGCATATACTGACTCAGGGGCTTACTCTTGATGCTGGTGGTGGGCGAGATAGACTATTTAACAGCGAAGTCGCAGTCCAGCATATACTGACTCGGGGGGCTTACTCTTGATGCTGGTGAGTGAGCGAGATAGACTATTTAACAGCGAAGTCGCAGTCCAGCATATACTGACTCGGGGGGCTTACTCTTGATGCTGGTGAGTGAGCGAGATGAACTATTTTAACAGCGAAGTCGCAGTCCAGCATATACTGACTCGGGGGGCTTACTCTTGATGCTGGTGAGTGAGCGAGATAGACTATTTAACAACGAAGTCGCAGTCCAGCATATACTGACTCGGGGGGCTTACTCTTGATGCTGGTGAGTGAGCGAGATAGACTATTTAACATCGAAGTCGCAGTCCAGCATATACTGACTCAGGGGCTTACTCTTGATGCTGGTGAGTGAGCAGAGATAGACTATTTAACAGCGAAGTCGCAGTCCAGCATATATACTGACTCGGGGGCTTACTCTTGATGCTGGTGAGTGAGCGAGATAGATCATTTAACAGCGAAGTCGCGGTCCAGCATATATACTGACTCGGGGGGCTTACTCTTGATGCTGGTGAGTGAGCGAGATAGACTGTTAACAGCGAAGTCGCAGTCCAGCATATACTGACTCGGGGGGCTTACTCTTGATGCTGGTGAGTGAGCGAGATAGACTATTTAACAGCGAAGTCGCGGTCCAGCATATACTGACTCAGGGGCTTACTCTTGATGCTGGTGGTGAGCGAGATGAACTGTTAACAGCGAAGTCGCAGTCCAGCATATATACTGACTCGGGGGCTTACTCTTGATGCTGGTGGTGAGCGAGATGAACTGTTAACAGCAGTCGCAGTCCAGCATATACTGACTCGGGGGGCTTACTCTTGATGCTGGTGAGTGAGCGAGATAGACTGTTAACAGCGAAGTCGCAGTCCAGCATATATACTGACTCGGGGGGCTTACTCTTGATGCTGGTGAGTGAGCGAGATAGACTATTTAACAGCGAAGTCGCAGTCCAGCATATATACTGACTCGGGGGCTTACTCTTGATGCTGGTGAGTGAGCGAGATGAACTGTTAACAGCAGTCGCAGTCCAGCATATACTGACTCAGGGGCTTACTCTTGATGCTGGTGGTGAGCGAGATAGACTATTTAACAGCGAAGTCGCAGTCCAGCATATACTGACTCGGGGGGCTTACTCTTGATGCTGGTGAGTGAGCGAGATAGACTATTTAACAGCGAAGTCGCAGTCCAGCATATACTGACTCGGGGGGCTTACTCTTGATGCTGGTGAGTGAGCGAGATAGACTATTTAACAGCGAAGTCGCAGTCCAGCATATACTGACTCGGGGGGCTTACTCTTTAAATTTATGAGTGAGTAGGATGGGCTATTTAACGGCAAATGATTGAATGAATGAACGATTTGTGATCAGCGCATTTCTGCTTGTGCCGACCACGGGTAAAAGGTTTTGGTGACGACATGTCATTCGCTACGCGACTGAAGGCAACCGATGGCTTCTGCTGTTCCATAAATGTGTTAGCTCGAGCGCTGTTAAAATACGGCCATGCGGAAGATCCAAGTGAAGTAGAGAGAGGCATCACGTGCATGTTAAGCGTATGGTGAGCGAGTGAGTGAGGTGACCAGAAGAAGAAGAAGCTCTGTCCTCCTTTCTCTCTTTTGTTTCTCTTTATTCACATCTCTTTCTCTTCTGTCACTGCTTATCTGTAAAGAAAGGGACGGTTTGCAAGGCGACTAATGGAGCGATGAATAACATTACAGGCTACCGTTAATTGGCGGAATAACCATTTCAAATAGTAAGCAGGCCATAATTTGTCAGCTCCGTCTAAGGTGTGCTGGTACTGCTACCTGTTACTGCTACCTGTTACAGCTACCTGTTACAGCTACCTGTTACAGCTACCTGTTACAGCTACCTGTTACAGCTACCTGTTACAGCTACCTGTTACAGCTACCTGTTACAGATACCTGTTACAGCTATCTGGTACTGTTATCTGGTACTGCTACCTGTTATAGCTACCTGTTATAGCTACCTGTTACTGCTGCCTACTACTGCTACTATCTGGTACTGCTAGCCAAGCGGCGTACCCTCTCGTACTGAGGCGTACTCCCCAAAGTGGACACTCATAGACCGTTATTATATGATCTGGGCTATGCCGTCATCTTTCATCAACTTTTTAGCGGATGTAGAGGAGGACGCTTCCGAGTCTACGGGCGAGCAACTAGTGCCAACTGGCATTGAGGACAGCGCGCCGTCGCTCGCCAGCCGCCAGCCCGCGACGAGCGACGAGCTCGCCGCGCTCGCACCGCAGCCGCCGACCGAAGGTGACCACCGTTGCTGACCGCGTAGTGTCTATAGGAATCTTGTCGAGCGTCTCGAACATTTTATGTAACGTTATGAATTTTAAAATTTAAGTTTTTGTAATAGTACTATGTATAGATCTAAATATTATGTATAGATGTTATATTATACGGCGACGGGCTCACCACCAGTCACGTTGTCCCGAAAATATCTTCGGTGGAAGGTGGGTCGAAGGGACTTAATTGTCTAGACTAGACCTCTGTCTACCGTTGTATTGGGAATTGCGTGAAGATATTTTTAATGTTATATTATAAATTAATGGTGTAATAAGTAAGTGGTGAGTGGTTCCGACACGAAGGACCAACCCTTACGATAGAACATTGATCCTTCGAGCCAGATAGAAAATATGTCTTCGCGCCATCACGCCCACGCTCTGGGGTAAACAGAGGTCTAGTCAGAGCAGACTGTTCAGTCCCTCCGACCCACCGTCCACCGAAGACATTGTTTTTGGACAACGTAACAGGTGGTGAACCCGTCGCCGTCGTTATGACCATATTATGTGTGTGTAGTACAGATATTTATTGTTTTATTAATAGAAACTTTTAGTCGTTCGATTTTGATCTTTAACCCTCTGGTTATAGAGGCGATTATGCGTCCGCTGTACGTGCGCCCGGAGACGATCGTGCTGAAATATCACAGGAAGGTGCCGCCATTCAAGCAGACCATCGCAGGTAATGTCCTATAACGACCTTTAGTACCTTTGGACCTTTCACCGTTGCATATGCAATATTTACGCGCCGTTCACAACGCTGGGGTAGACAGAGGTCCACATTATTAAGGACCAACCGTGCACCGAAGTTGTTTCGGGAAAAAAAAAAGCACGACTGCCTGTGCCTGCAGCGTGTTGAAAAAATTAATGTGCATTCAAGAGCTTTCCTCCTGGGGTTCGTAGTCTGATCTCTCGACTAAAATTCCGATCAACCAACCACTGGGCTGTGGAGCTTATCAAGGTCTTTATTTTTCAAGTGCTGGAGTGGTTGGGTGGACGGAATTTATAGTCGAGAGAACAGAGGATACAAGGGATCAGAGATAAGAGCATTGCCACGTAACGGCCGAGGTCACGGGTTCGAGTCCCGTCCGTGTCGATTGATTATTTCGTTGGAGAGCACACCCCCTGTCGGTGAGTACGCTACAGGCAGACGTGGGTTTGTCGGTAGGAGGCCTGTCGTATATCCCACTGTCGGTGAGTAGGCTACAGGCAGACGTGGGTTTGTCGGTAGGAGGCCTGTCGTATATCCCACTGTCGGTGAGTAGGCTACAGGCAGACGTGGGTTTGTCGGTAGGAGGCCTGTCGTATATCCCACTGTCGGTGAGTAGGCTACAGGCAGACGTGGGTTTGTCGGTAGGAGGCCTGTCGTATATCCACTGTCGGTGAGTAGGCTACAGGCAGACGTGGGTTTGTCGGTAGGAGGCCTGTCGTATATCCACTGTCGGTGAGTAGGCTACAGGCAGACGTGGGTTTGTCGGTAGGAGGCCTGTCGTATATCCACTGTCGGTGAGTAGGCTACAGGCAGACGTGGGTTTGTCGGTAGGAGGCCTGTCGTATATCCCACTGTCGGTGAGTAGGCTACAGGCAGACGTGGGTTTGTCGGTAGGAGGCCTGTCGTATATCCCACTGTCGGTGAGTAGGCTACAGGCAGCTGTCGGTTTGTCGGCAGGGCGCCTGTCGGCGAGCTGCCTGGCCGACATGTCGGTGAGCCGCGCGCGGCACGCCCGCGTCGGCTTCGGGCCGCGCCGCGCGCTCGCCTTCGTCACCACCGGCGACGCCGTGGCGAGCCTGCCGCGAGGTGAGGTGAACGAACGAATGTATGAATGAATGATTGAATGGTTGAATGAATGATTCGTTAACACAGACACAAAGGTATATTATGCGGCGACCTCCTTGGACGAGTGGCGTGAACACCGGTTTTGACGGTGTCGCCAGCTCTTTTTCTACATTCTCTCGGGTCCGGGTGTTGTGGTGCCTTTGTTGTTTCCGATTCCCATAGCATAAGTGATTTAGCGTCCTACATTGGGATTGGGAGCAATGTATGTATTTATTTATTTTATTTTATGGCTGGTAGACAACCCCACAAAAAATGCACACGATTAATGAATAAATGAATACACCAAACAACAAAATGGTGTTATGATAGACAAAAGAGAAAATAGAATTGGTAGCCTTATTGCTGAGAAGCAGTTTCTTCCAGGCAACCCATAAAAAAAAAAAAAAAAAACAAGATTAACTTACTGTTTACCCATAGATATTTAATCTATAAAGTATATTTATTTAATTTATTAAAGGTTTCTTTCAATTTTATATATTAAAATCCCCCAATTGTTTGTAATCTTTACGCATTTCTCAGTACAGATGTAGGCAGAGATCTCAGACAATTTAATCGTTTAGAACCACATTCCACTGGAGCTTATTTTGATACAAAGTGACAGGTGGCGAGCCGGTCGCCGTCTTTGTGTCCATACCAACGACACAAGTCGTACATAAGTTTGTGTATAAACTCATCGGTGCGAGCCCTACCTCCCTGGTATCGAAGTCTAGTCGCCCTACCACTTGGCAATCGTGACTAATCAAATAAATAAATAAATAAATATCTTCACGCAATTCCCAATACAGGGGTAGACAGAGGTCTAGTCTAGACAGTTAAGTCCCTACGACCCACCTTCCACCGAAGATATTTTCGGGACAACGTGACAGGTGGTGAGCCCGTCGCCGTTTTTATGTCCAAGCCAACGATGAAATTCGTACATAAGTTTTTTTTTGAAAAACTCATTGGTACTGCCACCTGGGGATCGAACTCGGGTCTCTCGACTCGAAATTCCGACCACCCAACAACTCGGCTATCGTGACTTATATCGGCTTATGACTAATCAAAGCAGTTATTTATCAAATTAAGAATGTACATTCGTTATTCCATTGTCATTTGTTTAATCTACCACCGTTTCGTAATGAGCTTCCTCTAATGGAGAAGAAACAAACCAAAGAAACTCTGTAGGTAGTCTCTTTAATTAAGATCATACATAAATACGAGGTGATATTTTCTAGAAGTGAAATTTTCTTTAAGTCACGATAGCCGAGTTGTTGGGTGGTCGGAATTTCGAGTCGAGAGACCCGAATTCGATCCCCAGGTGGCAGTACCAATGAGTTTTTTAAAAAAAAAAAAACTTATGTACGAATTTCATCGTTGGCTTGGACATAAAGGCGGCGACGGGCTCACCACCAGTCACGTTGTCCCGAAAATATCTTCGGTGGAAGGTGGGTCAAGGGGACTTAATTGTCTAGACTTGACCTCTGTCTACCCCTGTATTGGGAATTGCGTGAAGATATTTTATATATTTTTATATTTTCTAGAAAGAGCTTGGATTGGGAGCTATCATGTCATTCCCTGGGGTTACTGTCATTTATATTATAATAACCCTTCCTACCTACCGTGTGGTAACTGCGTAAGAATATCGCCACTCCCTTTCTTCCCGTGGGTTTCGTAAGATGCGATTAAGGGAAACAGCCTTGAATATCGTTATGGCAACCGATATTTGGCAGGATAACCATCTCTAAAAATGTCAGACCAAAATTATCAGACCGAAGACGGGCAGGTCTGGTACTGCGATCGCCAATCCGCCTGCCAAGCGTGGCGATTACGGCAAATCCTGTCTACGGGAGAGGCCTATGTCCTGCAGTGGATTTTAGCAGGCCGATTTGTGTGTTTGTATGTATGTATGTATGTATTACGTACGTATGTACGTCCCTTCCTATAAAGTTTTTCTTTAATGAATTTACGTATGTAATGAAATTACGTTAATGAAATTACGTACGTACGTCCCTTCCTATAAAGTCTTTCTTTAATGAATTTACGTATGTAATGAAATTACGTTAATGAAATTACGTACGTACGTCCCTTCCTATAAAGTCTTTCTTTAATGAATTTACGTATGTAATGAAATTACGTTAATGAAATTACGTACGTACGTCTCTTTCTATAAAGTTCTTCTTTTCTAATAAATTTCTTAAACCTGTTAATAGACAGGCTCTGCACATTTTTTTATAAAACCGTATAAACGAGTTACTTACTCCATGAAGTCTTTAAATGTTATACAACGTTTGATTTGATTTGATTTGTTTTGAGCAGCGGCGGAGCTGTGCGAGCTGGGCCGCTACCTGCGCGGCCGCTCCGAGGACGACTGGAGCGAGCCCGCGGTGGCCCGACTGGCCATCGGGCAACAGTCGCCGGGCGCTGAGGTATGTCTCGTAAGCTCTGCAGAAGACCATGTGCTGAAGAAAGAAGGTAGAAGCCAGCTGCCTGCCAGGTCGGCTGTTCGTGACCCGGGGAGGACGTCTCCTCGGCCAGAATCTTCTGGAATATTATGTACTATATACGACTATGCTACTTAGGGACTTTCGAGAATATACTATACGACTTAGGGACTTTCGAGAAAAGAGCCTATACCTTTCTCAAAGGCCGGCAACGCATCTGCTATGCCTCTGGTATTGCGGGTGTTCATGGGCGGCGGTAATCACTTACCATCACGTGAGCCACCTGCTCGTTTGCCTTCCTAGGCTAAAAGTCTGCTAGGTACTCGAATATATGCGAATATATTCTCTTTAACTTAAAGAAATATCTTCACGCAATTCCCAATACAGGGGTAGACAGGTAGGTGGTAAGCCCGTCGCCGCCTTTATGTCGAAGCCAACGATGAAACTCGTACATAAGTTTTTTGAAAAACTCATTGGTACTGCCACCTGGGGATCGAACTCGGGTCTCTCGACTCGAAATTCCGACCACCCAACAACTCGGCTATCGTAACTTAATACAAGTATTCTTAAATAATTAAAAGAAGATAGATAAATAAATAGACAGGGACACATTACATTGCTCCGATTCCAAAGTAGCTAAAGCACTTGTGCCATAGAATCGTAAAAAAAAGGCACCACAAGCACCCAGACCCGTGAAAATGTAGAAAAAGTGGTTATCTTCCTTGACCTGTCTGGGAATTGAACCTGGGATTTCAGAGCTGATTACACGGATGATGTGGAGGTTGACCTAGTAATAACGAAATGACCTAATAATATCATGATTCCTTGTCTCCTATCAGGATGCCTTGCCGCAGCAGCTGGAGAGCCTGCTGGAGTTCTCCCATTTCGTGGAGGAGGAGGGCGAGTGTCCCCGCCTGGTGCTGGACTCGGAGCCCCGGCAGCGGCTGCGGCTGCTGCGCCAGCTGCTGCGACACGCGCAGGTGAGGACACCGGAGTGCTGCCCAGCAGCTGCGGGCTGCTGGAGTGCTCCCAGTTGGTGTACTGGACTCCTCGTGGAAATATTTGAGAGTGGCCAATCATAATCTATGTCCGGCAGTGGACTTCTTACAGGCTAGAAGGTAGAAGAAAACTGTAATACATTGGTACCAGGGTATATTCTGCACAGGCAAGAGCTCAGTATCTCTTTATGTTTATGGAAAAAGCTGTCAATTTTACCTTCGTTCAAATGACTGAACGAATGTCGCGGTGGGGAGAGAGTATGTACAGACATGGACTATGTTCAGATCAGCTACCCGGCGCGCCCCGTGTGTGTGGTCCTTCGAGCCGGATAGGTATCAGCGGGCCACGGGTGGCTGGTTCAAATCCGGCTCGAAGGACCATTTGGAGGAGCCCAATGTTGGTATAAAGTAATGATATACTGTATTCGTAACTCGTGTATATAGAAAAGAATGTTACGAGATACGAGGTACGAGAAAAGACCTCGGTACTGTTGTATGCGCGCACCCGTATAAGTCTTATAACCTTATAACCTTAAAATTAATATTTTTATAGTAAGGAACTTCGTTCCTATCCGGTGTCCCACGACACCACACGTTTTTTTTTATTTTGGAACTTTGCACTAGCCTGAATTAAATGAAAGTTATAGATATTGGCTTAAAAAAAATTATCTTCCTGCAATCTATCATATTGGGGTAGACAGAAGTCTAGAAAGTCTTTAAGTCTAAAAGTCTTTTCTACTCGCCTATCACCGAATTTTATTTCTGACAGCGTGACAGACGGCGATAGGCTGGTGAGCCTGTCACCGTCCAAGGAAAGGTGATTAGTTTTTTTTATTGCAATTTTGTTTGCAGGCCGAGGCGACAAACTCCTACAGTCTCCAGGTGTGGAAGCTGTGCGAGGCGCTCTGGGGAGCGGATCTGGAAAATGACGGTGGGTTTAATATGTCACGTATTTATCATTTTCATGTTTAGAACACTGTGTGACATATACTTGACGTAAAGACCTCATAAGTCACAAGCGAACTCTTTGAACCAGTGGCATCTTTATGCTGTCACTGTGTGAAGATTTAACCATTTTTTTTTTACCACTTTAACCGTCTTTTTCTGACCCTCCTGTCCTGTCCTAAAGGTCCGGAAACCAGAGGCACCTATGATTTAGTAGCCACATAACTCGTGGTCGAATATCAGGTGACGGCATGATCGATTTTTCCATCTCTGTCTTTCCTTCCTGCCCTTATCCTAGAAAGCCCCGGAAATCCGAAGCTCCTTAAACTTTGAGAACTTCATCCTCCGTCTCTCTCCTTCTTGCCTATAAGCAGCTTTAGTCTTGTCGTTATTTATATAACTCGTGATGGTGTGTTAGGTGACAGCATGATAATTTAACTATCTTTCTCTTTCCTTCCTGTTCTTATCTTAAAAGGATCCGAAAACAAAAGCTCCGTTAAACTTCCTTTACCCTTCCGTCTCTCTCTCCCTTGCCCAGAAGCTGCTACTGTCTTAGCTCCTTAAATATCCTTCACGCAATTCCCAATACAGGGGTAGACAGAGGTCACATCTAGACATTTAAGTCCTTTTGACTCACCTTCCACCGAAGATATTTTCGGGACAAATATTAAATATCCTGAATACTATTAAACTTTTATCCTCCGTCTCTGCTCATGCTTAACATAGCTGTTCATTGGTCTGAGGTGTGGAGTGTCAGGTGTGAGCTCTGAGGTGTAGAGTGTGAGGAGTGAGGTTTGAGGTCTGAGGTGTGGAGTGTGAAGTGTGAGGAGTGAGGTGTGAGGTCTGAGGTGTGGAGTGTGAGGAGTGAGGTGTGAGGTCTGAGGTGTGCAGAGTGAGGTGTGAGGTCTGAGGTGTGGAGTGTGAAGTGTGAGGAGTGAGGTGTGAGGAGTGAGGTTTGAGGTCTGAGGTGTGGAGTGTGAAGTGTGAGGAGTGAGGTGTGAGGTCTGAGGTGTGGAGAGTGAGGTGAGGTCTGAGGTGTGGAGTGTGAGGAGTGAGGTGGGAGGTCTGAGGGGTGGAGTGTGAAGTGTGAGGAGTGAGGTCTGAGGGGTGAAGAGTGAGGTCTGAGGTGTGGAGTGTGAAGTGTGAGGAGTGAGGTCTGAGGTGTGGAGTGTGAGGAGTGAGGTCTGAGGAGTGGGGCCTGAGGTGTGCAGAGTGAGGTGTGAGGTCTGAGGAGCGGGGCCTGAGGTGTGCAGAGTGAGGTGTGAGGTCTGAGGTGTGGAGTGTGAGGAGTGAGGTGTGAGGTGTGGAGTGTGAGGTGAGGAGTGAGGTCTGAAGTGTGGAGTGTGAAGTGTGAGGTGTGGAGTGTGAGGAGTGAGGTGTGAGGTCTGAGGGGTGGAGTGTGAGGAGTGAGGTCTGAGGTGTGGAGTGTGAGGAGTGAGGTCTGAAGTGTGGAGTGTGAAGTGTGAGGTGTGGAGTGTGAAGTGTGAAGTGTGAGGTGTGGAGTGTGAAGTGTTAGGTGTGAGGTGTGAGGTCTGAGGTGTGCAGAGTGAGGTTTGAGGAGTGGGGCCTGTGGTGTGCAGAGTGAGGTGTGAGGAGTGAGGTGTGGAGTGTGAGGAGTGAGGTCTGAGGTGTGGAGTGTGAGGTGTGAGGTCTGAAGTGTGAGGAGGGGGTCTGAGGTGTGGAGTGTGAGGAGTGAGGTGTGAGGTGTGGAGTGTGAGGAGTGAGGTCTGAGGACTGAGCCGCAGCTTCTCCCGCAGGAGTCCCCGGCCAGGACACGGCGGCGCGCGTGCTGCGGCACCGGCGGCTGCTGCGCTGGCTGCAGGAGGCCGTGGATGACGTCACGCAGCGCGAGCTGGAGGCGCCCGCGCCGCCCGACCCCGCGGACGGTCAGTGCCGCACACAGAGCCGAGTGGAGACCACTGCAGGGCATTGGTATAGCTGTCTCCGGTGGGAGTGGGTGCATGGACAGAGACAGACAGAGACAGCGTCACGACGAAACCGGAGACTAGCAAATACACCCTAACCGAACACTAGTTTGAATCTGTTCAATAACCATATGTTATTTTGTAACTTAGTTTTATCTATTTTTATGCAGATAACTTCTGGTTTTTTTTAAAACATACATATACAGATAGGGTCAACAGCATTGATCCCAATTTATATGAGCATCGGAAATAACGAAGGCACCGCAAACATCCAGACCCGAGTAATGAAAAAAAAAATGTATAAAAAGTGGTTTTTCTACATTGTCCCGACCGGGAATCGAAACCCGGGACATTGAGATGATGACACCTTGAAAACCGGTGTTTACGCCACTCGTTCACGGATGTCGTTGTCAGAACTTAAATAATAAACAAGTATTGCAACCCATATGTGAAAACAACACAAAAACTCAGAAATAACGATGGTACATATCCAAGGCATACCTTTGTTATAGTATATTAATATGTAAGTTAAATTGTAGATGGCGTTGTATGGAATTAAATCACGCCATGGTTTGACTTGACTGTATGGTAACGGTGTAAGAATATCGCTACTCCCTTTCTTCCCGTGAGTGTCGTAATAGGCGACTAAGGGAAACAGCCTTGAATATCGTTGTGGCAACCGATAGATGGCGGGATTACCATCTCTAAAAATATCAGACCAAAATATTCAGACCTAGATGGGCAGCAGCGTCTGAGGTGCGAATGATCTGATACTGCGATCGCCAATCCGCTTGCCAAGCGTGGCGATTATGGCAAATCCTCCCTATGTGAGAGGCCTAATTCTTGCAGGAATGGAATGTGAAATGTGGTATGTTGCCAAAATTAAATGAAACACGCGATCAAATCCGAAAATCGTTTTATTTTTCTGATGTTAACCATCAGAAAAATAAAACGATTTACGGATTTGATCGAGAATTTATGACGTAAAAACGAAATCCTGACACCGTGTGGAAAGTTACACACTCCATAGTGCCGACTATTTGTAAATAAATAAAAGCGGTAGAGCCACGCATCAGCTTGAATACCGGCGTGAAGTAGAAGTCTAACAAACTTCTGCGTTTTGTCTGGTGAGTGCAAGTAACCGGAGGCCCACACACCTCCCACCCCCAATTCCGTGTGTGTGGGGGGTGCACTCCTAGGCCGGCAATGCATCTGCTATGCCTTTGGTATTGCACTTGTTCATGGGCCGCCTGCTCGTTTGCCTCCCTTTTCTATAAAAAAATAGTGTATTATTGTGTGTGTGTGTGTGGGGTGGGCAGAGTCTGACGCGCACAGCGGGCGCGTGTGGAGCCTGCTGCTGGGCGGGCGGCTGCTGGACGCCTGCCGCCTGTGCCGCGACAGCGGGGATCTGCATCAGGCCACGCTGCTGGCGCAGGCCGCCGGTGAGTGCGCGGCGAGCTGGCAGGCTCGTCGCCTCTTCTTTTCTCTCTTTCTCTCTTTAATTTCATATCAGACGATAACTGATGGGTTGATGGGTGGTGGGTGATCGGAATTTCGAGTCAAGAAACATCGAGTTCGATTACCAGCTTATGTACGAATTAGCTGTCAAATTGTCCTAGAAATATCTTCGATGGATAGTGGGCCGAAAGGACTTAATTGTCTAGACTTTTGTCTACCCCTGTATTGGGATTGACGTGAGTTTATATAATTTGACATCTGTGGTAATTATGGGCTCCGGATGAAAACCAGCGTTCAGGCTTTCAACCCTGACAATAAGCTGATGTGGAGACCAAGTTGGTTTAGCTATAAGACACGCACAATGATTTTTATATTAAATAAATAAAGATATTTGTTAAAAAAAAATTTTGGTATAAGTTTTTTTTCGTATTATACTCTTTTCTTTATTTTAATTACTGTCCAGATTGCTAAATATATAAGGCATTCTCTGTTCATCGACCGTGGTAGTCAGAGGAACATCTAATATGGTTAAGATAAGTTTTTATTAATTCCATTTCGTCTATGTATATATGCTTATTCTTTAATTAAAACAATTGGCGAGACGTTCCGATTGTTGAAAAATTTCTTGATATATCTAAGGGCTTTGATTTTGTATCACATGTGAAATTACAAAGTAGACGATCTAAGTATGGTATAATACGTAAAGGTCATGTTTGGTTAAAAAGCTTTTTATCAATTCGAAAGCGGTTTCGAGAAATATGTACTACAACCAGTGAAAACTAACACAAAAATCAGATTCTTTTAGAGGTATAATTAGTGGTGTCCCTCCAGGAACTGTTTTGGGACCACTTCTGTTCATTATGAATGTACGAAAAATAAAGATCATAATCATCATCAGGTCATGTGTAACCTCGATATTGTAAAAGATGCTTAAGCTTGTTTTATATTATTTTTTCTCAACGAAGGACTTACAACGGATTAATTATATTTAGCACGATGTGCTTGCAGTAGAATGTAATGATTAGAAAAAATATATAATATTAAATATTAATAAAATATTATTAAAATTATGGTCCTGCAGGTGACCCGGCGTTCCGTTCGCTGGTGGGCCGGCAGCTGCACGTGTGGCGCGAGTGCGGCGCGCTCGAGCGCGTCGCGCGCCCGCGCCTCGCCGCGCTGCAGCTGGCGGCGGGGCTGCGGCCGGAGCTGCAGCGGCTGGACTGGCTGCGCGCGCTGCACGCCACCGCCAGGTCAGCGCTGTCTGCTGCCGTGCCGCGCTGCAGCGGCTGGACTGCTGTCTGCTGCCGTGCCGCGCTGCAGTTGGACTGGCTGCGCGCGCTGCACGCCACCGCCAGGTCAGCGCTGTCTGCTGCCGTGCCGCGCTGCAGCGGCTGGACTGGCTGCGCGCGCTGCACGCCACCGCCAGGTCAGCGCTGTCTGCTGCCGTGCCGCGCTGCAGCGGCTGGACTGGCTGCGCGCGCTGCACGCCACCGCCAGGTCAGCGCTGTCTGCTGCCGTGCCGCGCTGCAGCGGCTGGACTGGCTGCGCGCGCTGCACGCCACCGCCAGGTCAGCGCCGTTCGCTGCCGTGCCGCGCTGCAGCTGGAGCAGCTGGACTGCTGTCTGCTGCTGTGCCGCGCTGCAGTTGGACTGGCTGCGCGCTGCGCCACCGCCAGGTCAGCGCCGTTCGCTGCCGTGCCGCGCTGCAGCGGCTGGACCGGCTGCGCGCGCTGCACGCCACCGCCAGGTCAGCGCTGTCTGCTGCCGTGCCGCGCTGCAGCGGCTGGACTGGCTGCGCGCGCTGCACGCCACCGCCAGGTCAGCGCTGTCTGCTGCCGTGCCGCGCTGCAGCTGGAGCAGCTGGACTGCTGTCTGCTGCTGTGCCGCGCTGCAGCTGGAGCAGCTGGACTGCTGTCTGCTGCTGTGCCGCGCTGCAGTTGGACTGGCTGCGCGCCTTCCACGCCAGTTGGAGTTGGAGTTCCAGTTGAAGCTGGAGCAGCTAGACCAGTCTGTTTTGCGAGACCTCGCGACTTTTGCGAGGTATTTGGTGCTGCAATCGCCAATTCGCTTGCTCAACTTAGCGATCATAACAATTCCTCCTTAAGAGGGCACCTGTCTCATGCAGCAAGCTCCCACAGGTCGTTAATTTATATATAAAATAGAATATCGAAATTCACTCCCAGGTACCTCTGCCCCCAAGTACCGCAGCTGGAGCAGATCGTCCGGACGTACGAGGGCTACTTCCGGACGGACGGCGCGGCGCGGCAGCCGGACGGCGAGATCGACCTCGGCACGATCCCGGACGACGAGATGGGGATGAGACTGCCCCTGCCGCCGTACCGCGATCAGTACGACTGCAGCGTCAGCGGGGTGAGATGGAGCGAGAAGTTATACTTTTGGCTGGAAGTGTTTTTTTACTTTCACACATTTCTCAGTAC
The DNA here is from genome assembly GCA_029286605.1 of Sericinus montela. NCBI lineage: Eukaryota > Metazoa > Arthropoda > Insecta > Lepidoptera > Papilionidae > Sericinus > Sericinus montela. Next base: position 1,196,320 of record JAGSMR010000068.1, on the reverse strand, counting down.
TAGGGTTGACTCTCTGTCAACCCTAGTACTGAGAAATGCGTGAAGGTAGTAATTTAAGGCTAGATAGTAATTTCCCAATGAATTAATTTTCATCGGAGCTTGGTTATTTGGACAACATGAGTGGAGGTGAGGCAGTCGCCATCTCAGAGTTAATGCCAAGATTATAAAATGTCGGTTTTCTCCTAGAGATTGAAGTTCTAGTCTCCTGATTTCACCCAGTTCATCCAATCTCTGGGCTATCGTAGTTTTTTTCCATTTTAGAGCCCTGAAAATATCTCTGGTGGAAGGTGGGTCTCAAAGGGACTTAATTGTCTAGACTAGACCTCTGTCTACCCCTGGCTCACGTGACGGTAAGTAATTACCGCCGCCCATGAAACATCCGCAGTACCAGAGGCTTAGCAGCGTTGCCGGCCTTAGAGTGCAAGAATTGGGGGAGGGGGTTATGTGAGCTACCGGTTAGCTGCAGTCACTAGACGAAACGCACAAGTTTGTTAGACTTCTACTTCAGGCCGGTATTCTGTGAGGTCGTGGTACTTCCCCGGCCGAGCCGGCCCATTCATGCAACAACAAAAGCTGATGCGTTGCCAAATCGGTGTGTATACGACCCTTGTTGGCGGGCTCGAAACTAAAGTTTAGTTTCGATGGCGCCATAAAACATGGTTTATTGATATGTCATGACGTAAATGGTATAAATGTATTACAGGAGGGCAGGAGGCGGCGCGTGCTGGACCTGCGCTACGAGTTGCTGCGCGCGCGGGCTTTGAACTGCAGACCGCGGCTGCAGCCGGCCGCGCACACCGCCGACCCCTTCGACCACAGCCTCTGGTGAGCGGGACGGCTGCGTCTCTCACACATACATCTGTCTCATCTCACATACACATACATTTCATAAAAAAACTGTGGCTTGCATATGGACAAATTGGGAATTACAAGTTTGTTATATTATCCATAAAGTTATTCCCACCTTGCGTTCCCTTTGTCACCTTAAAAATTTCCTTTCTTTCAAAACTAAACTCATGCTGGTACATTTTTTTATTATACGGACCTGAAAAAGTCCACTGCACGTGGAATGGGTCCGGGAATACAGTGGTTTGTTTTCGTTTAATTCATGTACTAGTTATATTGATTATATCTTAGTTGGTGTTTTTATATATTTCTGTATACAAATACAAATTGTACCGCTGAAACATTTACAAAACTAAAGGTCGAAGTAAAAAAAAAAAAAAAAAAAAACAAATTAAAAATCGAATCGGACAGCTCATGATACAGCTCTTTACTCTATCTTCATTCTCCTCATCCTAATGATCTGTAAAATATGCCTGTGGGAGACAGGCCCCTTTCGTATGTGAGGGTTTAGCTTCGTAAGCGGATTGGCGATGGCTGTATCAGACACCACTTATATCTAACGCTGCCTCTCGTAGCGTGTACCTAATTTCAATCTGGTATTCAACGAGATGGTTATACTGCCATCTGTCGCTAGTCATGACTGTTTGTAAATATTACAATATTTGTCCCTCGATGCCCTAGGGCAGAAATAAAAGATAAACAGGGCTTCACTTCAACCCCAATGCAGTCAGACAGGTCTAGACAATTAATTCCTTTCCACCCACCTTCTATCTGAACACATTTTTTGAGAGGTCAGGGCTGTATTTAGAATACGAATGTGTGTATTTTCATAAATCACGATAGCCGAGTGATTAGATGGTCGGAATTTCGAGTCGAGAGATCCGAGTTCGAACCCCAGGTGGCAGCAGGCTCGTGCCAATGGATTTTTCAAAAACTTATATACGAATTACATCGTTGGCTTGGACATTGGACGTCGACGGGCTCACCGCCTGTCACGTTGTCCCCGAAAGTATCTCCGGTGGAAGGTGGGTCGGAGGGACTCAATTGTCTAGACTAGACCTCTGTCTACCCCTGTATTGGGCATTGCGCGAATCGTATTCCAGCTTCCTGCTGGGCGTGTGGCTGGGCTGCCCGGCGGCGGACAGCATCACCGGCGTGGCGCAGCAGCTGGAGGCGCGCGGGCACTGGCAGCGCGCCGCGCAGGCGCTGGCCTACCTGCCGCACGCCGCACAGTCAGTTCCGCCGCGGTAGCGGTAGCACACACGCATACACGCACACAGATACCCGCACAAGCAAACACGCACACAGATACCCGCACAAGCAAACACGCACACAGATACCCGCACAAGCAAACACGCACACAGATACCCGCACAAGCAAACACGCACACAGATACCCGCACAAGCAAACACGCACACAGATACCCGCACAAGCAAACACGCACACAGATACCCGCACAAGCAACACGCACACAGATACCCGCACAAGCAAACACGCACACAGATACCCGCACAAGCAAACACGCACAGATACCCGCACAAGCAAACACGCACACAGATACCCGCACAAGCAAACACGCACACAGATACCCGCACAAGCAAACACGCACACAGATACCCGCACAAGCAAACACGCACACAGATACCCGCACAAGCAAACACGCACACAGATACCCGCACAAGCAAACACGCACACAGATACCCGCACAAGCAAACACGCACACAGATACCCGCACAAGCAAACACGCACATAAATACCCGCGACACGCTATCTCATGCATGCTATTAGCACAGGGACGTACACAAGCAAATACCACGTCATGCTATCTCATGCATGCTATTAGCGCACAGGAAAGTACACAAGCAAATACCCAAGTAATGCTATCTTACGCATGCTATTAGCACACAGGAACGTACACAAGCAAATACCCACGTCATGCTATCTCATGCATGCTATTAGCACACAGGAACGTACACAAGCAAATACCCGTCATGCTATCTCATGCATGCTATTAGCACACTGGGACGTACACAAGCAAATACCCGTCATGCTATCTCATGGCTGCTATTAGCACAGGGACGTACGCAAGCAAATACCACGTCATGCTATCATGCATGCTATTAGCACAGGACGTACGCAAGCAACACCACGTCATGCTATCATGCATGCTATTAGCACACTGGGACGTACACAAGCAAATACCCACGTCATGCTATCTCATGCATGCTATTAGCACACAGGGACGTACGCAAGCAAATACCCGTCATGCTATCTCATGCATGCTATTAGCACCTGAGGGACGTACGCAAGCAAATACCCACGTCATGCTATCTCATGCATGCTATTAGCACACAGGGACGTACGCAAGCAAATACCCACGTCATGCTATCTCATGCATGCTATTAGCACACAGGGACGTACGCAAGCAAATACCCACGTCATGCTATCTCATGCATGCTATTAGCACACAGGACGTACACAAGCAACACCACGTCATGCTATCTCATGCATGCTATTAGCGCACAGGCACGTACACAAGCAACACCACGTCATGCTATCTCATGCATGCTATTAGCACAGGGACGTACGCAAGCAAATACCCACGTCATGCTATCATGCATGCTATTAGCACAGGGACGTACGCAAGCAAATACCCACGTCATGCTATCTCATGCATGCTATTAGCACACAGGACGTACACAAGCAACACCACGTCATGCTATCAAATGCATGCTATTAGCACACAGGAACGTACACAAGCAAATACCCACGTCATGCTATCTCATGCATGCTATTAGCACACAGGAACGTACACAAGCAAATACCCACGTCATGCTATCTCATGCATGCTATTAGCACACAGGGACGTACACAAGCAAATACCCACGTCATGCTATCTCATGCATGCTATTAGCACCTGAGGACGTACACAAGCAAATACCCACGTCATGCTATCTCATGCATGCTATTAGCACACAGGGACGTACACAAGCAAATACCCACGTCATGCTATCTCATGCATGCTATTAGCACACAGGGACGTACACAAGCAAATACCCACGTCATGCTATCTCATGCATGCTATTAGCACACAGGGACGTACACAAGCAAATACCCACGTCATGCTATCTCATGCATGCTATTAGCACACAGGGACGTACACAAGCAAATACCCAAGTCATGTTATCTCATGCATGCTATTAGCACACAGGACGTACACAAGCAACACCACGTCATGCTATCTCATGCATGCTATTAGCACCTGAGGACGTACACAAGCAAATACCCACGTCATGTTATCTCATGCATGCTATTAGCACACAGGGACGTACACAAGCAAATACCCACGTCATGCTATCTCATGCATGCTATTAGCACACAGGGACGTACACAAGCAAATACCCACGTCATGCTATCTCATGCATGCTATTAGCATGCATGAGCATGACGTGCATTACATATTATTATAGAGGTAGCAAAACAAGTTGCCGAGTGGAGGAATCAATGACGCTTTCTATAGCGTGGTCGGTGGACGTGTTGTTTAGTGTACAAGTCTCTGCTAGACACGTACTACAGCGCAGGCGCCGTCGTATGCATACACGACTTTCAAGTTTATTGACAAACCACAGCCTCTTTACAGCTCAAAGTGGATTCAAAAAAGGAAAATCTACTGCTATAAATAAATTAAATAAATATCTTCACGCAATTCTCAATGCAGGGGTACAGAGGTCTAGTTTAGACAATTAAGTCCCTTCGATCCATCTTCCGTCGAAGATATTTTCGGGACAACGTGATAGGTTGTGAGCCCATCGCCGTCTTTATGTCCAAGCCAACAATATTATTCGTACATAAGTTTTTGAAAACCCCATTGGTACGAAGCTGTCACATGGGGATCGAACTCGGGTCTCTTGACTCGAAATTTCAACCATCCAACCACTCGGTGACTCAAAAGAAATCTACTACTCTGGCGGCTTTTAGGCTAATTAATAAAATGATTCAAAACTTTGACCGCATAATCACAACGGTCGTCTTTCTCGACTTGATCAAAGCCTTCTATATTGTCCTGCATGATTTATTAACAACAAACTAGGTGGTGTCCCCAGGGTAGCATTTTAGGTCCATTTTTTTCATACTCTACATTAATGATTTACTTTATTCCATATATATATCTTGTCTGATATGAAGAAGCCCTTATGAGATGATGAAGATAAACTAGTAGTTTTTCAACAATCAAGGCGGGGCCATTTGATCCGCGGCGTGCTGTCTCGCAACGCGCCGTGCCGAGCGGAGAGCGACGAGCAGCGCGCGCAGCTGCAGCTGCTGCAGCGCCTGCGGCTGCCGGCGCGCTGGCTGCGGCTGGCGCAGGCGCACCGCGCCAAGTACGAGGTGAGTGCAGAGCGGCTGCAGCTGCTGCAGCTGCTGCAGCTGCTGCAGCGCCTGCGGCTGCCGGCGCGCTGGCTGCGGCTGGCGCAGGCGCACCGCGCCAAGTACGAGGTGAGGTGCAGAGCGGCTGCGGCTGCTGCGGCTGCTGCGGCTGCTGCGGCTGCTGCGGCTGCTGCAGCTGCCGCAGCGCCTGCGGCTGCCGGCGCGCTGGCTGCGCTGGCGCAGGCGCACCGCGCCAAGTACGAGGTGAGTGCAGGCGGCTGCGGCTGCTGCAGCTGCTGCAGCTGCTGCAGCTGCTGCAGCGCCTGCGGCTGCCGGCGCGCTGGCTGCGGCTGGCGCAGGCGCACCGCGCCAAGTACGAGGTGAGGCAGAGCGGCTGCAGCTGCTGCGGCTGCTGCAGCTGCAGCTGCTGCAGCGCCTGCGGCTGCCGGCGCGCTGGCTGCCGGCTGGCGCAGGCGCACCGCGCCAAGTACGAGGTGAGTGCAGAGCGGCTGCAGCTGCTGCAGCTGCTGCAGCGCCTGCGGCTGCCGGCGCGCTGGCTGCGGCTGGCGCAGGCGCACCGCGCCAAGTACGAGGTGAGGCAGAGCGGCTGCAGCTGCAGCTGCTGCGGCTGCTGCAGCGCCTGGTGGCTGCCGGCGCGCTGGCTGCGGCTGGCAGGCGCACCGCGCCAAGTACGAGGTGAGGTGCAGAGCGGCTGCAGCTGCTGCAGCTGCTGCGGCGCCTGCGGCTGCCGGCGCTGGCTGCGGCTGGCGCAGGCACCGCGCCAAGCACGAGGTGAGTGCAGAGCGGCTGCAGCTGCTGCAGTTGCTGCAGCGCCTGCGGCTGCTGCGGCGCCTGCGGCTGCCGGCGCGCTGGCTGTGGCTGGCGCAGGCGCACCGCGCCAAGTACGAGGTGAGGTGCAGAGCGGCTGCAGCTGCTGCAGCTGCTGCAGCTGCTGCGGCGCCTGCGGCTGCCGGCGCGCTGGCTGGTGGCTGGCGCAGGCGCACCGCGCCGGGCACGAGGTGAGTGCAGCGGCTGCAGCTGCTGCAGCTGCTGCAGCGCCTGCGGCTGCCGGCGCTGGCTGCGGCTGGCGCAGGCGCACCGCGCCAAGTACGAGGTGAGTGCAGAGCGGCTGCAGCTGCTGCAGCTGCTGCAGCGCCTGCGGCTGCCGGCGCGCTGGCTGCGGCTGGCGCAGGCGCACCGCGCCAAGTACGAGGTGAGTGCAGAGCGGCTGCAGCTGCTGCAGCTGCTGCAGCGCCTGCGGCTGCCGGCGCGCTGGCTGCGGCTGGCGCAGGCGCACCGCGCCAAGTACGAGGTGAGTGCAGAGCGGCTGCAGCTGCTGCAGCTGCTGCAGCGCCTGCGGCTGCCGGCGCGCTGGCTGCGGCTGGCGCAGGCGCACCGCGCCAAGTACGAGGTGAGTGCAGAGCGGCTGCAGCTGCTGCAGCTGCAGCTGCTGCAGCGCCTGCGGCTGCCGGCGCGCTGGCTGCAGCTGGCGCAGGCGCACCGCGCTGGCACGAGGTGAGTGCAGAGCGGCTGCAGCTGCTGCAGCTGCTGCAGCGCCTGGTGGCTGCCGGCGCGCTGGCTGCGGCTGGCGCAGGCGCACCGCGCCGGGCACGAGGTGAGTGCAGAGCGGCTGCAGCTGCTGCGCTGCTGCAGCTGCTGCAGCGCCTGCGGCTGCCGGCGCGCTGGCTGCGGCTGGCGCAGGCGCACCGCGCCAAGTACGAGGTGAGTGCAGAGCGGCTGCAGCTGCTGCAGCTGCTGCAGCGCCTGCGGCTGCCGGCGCGCTGGCTGCGGCTGGCAGGCGCACCGCGCCAGTACGAGGTGAGTGCAGAGCGGCTGCAGCTGCTGCAGCTGCTGCAGCTGCAGCTGCTGCAGCGCCTGGTGGCTGCCGGCGCGCTGGCTGCGGCTGGCGCAGGCGCACCGCGCGCCAAGTACGAGGTGAGGTGCAGGCGGCTGCAGCTGCTGCAGCTGCTGCGGCTGCTGCAGCGCCTGCGGCTGCCAGCGCGCTGGCTGCGGCTGGCGCAGGCGCACGCGCCAAGTACGAGGTGAGTGCAGAGCGGCTGCGGCTGCTGCAGCTGCTGCAGCTGCCGTAGCTGCTGCAGCGCCTGCGGCTGCCGGCGCTGGCTGCGGCGCTGGCGCAGGCGCACCGCGCCAAGTACGAGGTGAGTGCAGAGCGGCTGCAGCTGCTGCAGCTGCCGCAGCTGCTGCAGCGCCTGCGGCTGCTGCGGCGCCTGCGGCTGCCGGCGCTGGCTGCGGCTGGCAGGCGCACCGCGCTGGCACGAGGTGAGTGCAGAGCGGCTGCAGCTGCTGCAGCTGCTGCAGCTGCTGCAGCGCCTGCGGCTGCCGGCGCGCTGGCTGCGGCTGGCGCAGGCGCACCGCGCCAAGTACGAGGTGAGTGCAGAGCGGCTGCAGCTGCTGCAGCTGCTGCAGCTGCTGCAGCGCCTGCGGCTGCCGGCGCGCTGGCTGCGGCTGGCGCAGGCGCACCGCGCCAAGTACGAGGTGAGTGCAGAGCGGCTGCGGCTGCTGCGGCTGCTGCAGCTGCCGCAGCTGCTGCAGCGCCTGCGGTTGCCGGCGCGCTGGCTGCGGTTGGCGCAGGCGCACCGCGCCGGGCACGAGGTGAGTGCAGCGGCTGCAGCTGCTGCAGCTGCTGCAGTTGCTGCAGCGCCTGCGGCTGCCGGCGCGCTGGCTGCGGTTGGCGCAGGCGCACCGCGCTGGCACGAGGTGAGTGCAGAGCGGTTGCAGCTGCTGCAGCTGCTGCGCTGCTGCAGCTGCAGCTGCTGCAGCGCCTGCGGCTGCCGGCGCGCTGGCTGGGTGGCTGGCGCAGGCGCACCGCGCCAAGTACGAGGAGTGCAGAGCGGCTGCAGCCGCTGCAGCTGCTGCAGCTGCCGCAGCTGCTGCAGCGCCTGGTGGCTGCCGGCGCGCTGGCTGCGGCTGGCGCAGGCGCACCGCGCCGCACGAGGTGAGTGCAGAGCGGCTGCAGCTGCAGCTGCTGCAGCTGCCGTAGCTGCTGCAGCGCCTGCGGCCGCCGGCGCGCTGGCTGCGGCGCTGGCGCAGGCGCACCGCGCCGGGCACGAGGTGAGTGCAGAGCGGCTGCAGCTGCTGCAGTTGCCGTAGCGCCTGCGGCTGCTGCGGCGCCTGCGGCTGCCGGCGCGCTGGCTGGGTGGCTGGCGCAGGCGCACCGCGCCAAGTACGAGGTGAGTGCAGAGCGGCTGCGGCTGCTGCGGCTGCTGCAGCTGCTGCAGCTGCTGCAGCGCCTGGTGGCTGCCGGCGCGCGCTGGCTGCGGCTGGCGCAGGCGCACCGCGCCAAGTACGAGGTGAGTGCAGAGCGGCTGCAGCTGCTGCAGCTGCTGCAGCTGCTGCAGCGCCTGCGGCTGCCGGCGCGCTGGCTGCGGCTGGCGCAGGCGCACCGCGCCAAGTACGAGGTGAGTGCAGAGCGGCTGCAGCTGCAGCTGCAGCAGCTGCTGCAGCTGCTGCAGCTGCTGCGGCTGCCGGCGCGCTGGCTGATCTGAGTATATTTTTTGACTCGACACTTCATCTTAATTTGATGATACAGTCAATAATGCCTTTACAACTTTACGGATTCGTAATATGCTCTAGTAAAGAATTAAAAAAAAAAACTTCACTACCCTGGTGTACACCCACACCACAAATTAAACTCGCCATTCAAGCCTGCAGACTGCTTATCATCAAAATAAAATAAATAAATACCTTCACGCAATTCCCAATATGGTAGACAGAGATCCAGTCTAGACAATTAAGTCCCAAGGACAACGTGACAGGTGATGAGCCCGTCGCCGTCTCTACGTCCAAGCCGACGATATAATTCGTACAAAAGCTTTTTTTTAAAAAAAACCCATCGGCACGAGCCTGCCGCCTGAGGATCGAAATCGGCGCCTTTCGACTCGAAATTCCGTCCACCCAACCACAGGGCTGCCGTGACTCATGAGACATTCGACTTCCAGCATCAGCCGCTGCTGGAGACGGAGCACCTGGTGGGCGCGGAGCAATGGAACGCGGCTCATCGCGTGCTGCTCGACCAGCTGCTGCCCGACGCCGTGCTAGCTGGTGAGGACTCCTGGTCTCCTTCTGCAGCCAGCCTCTATCGCGATCGCCGCGCCACGAGTTTTGGCGATCGCAGTGTCTGTCTATGTATTTATACGTTTGAAAAGACCTCCCTAACTTTATAAGTCACGATAGCCGAGCGGTTCGGTGGTCGAGAGACCCGAGTTCGATCCCCAAGTGGCAGATTCGTACCGATGAGTTTTTCAAAAACTTATGTACGAATTACATCGTTGGCTTGGACATAGAGGCGGCGACGGGCTCACCACCTGTCACGTTGTCCCGTAAATATCTTCGTTGGAAGGTGGGTCGAAGGGACTTAATTGTCTAGACTAGACCTCTATCTCTACCCCTGTGTTGGGAATTGCGTGAAAATATTTATTTATTTATTATTTATACTACTACTACTGACTAACTATTTATACTTTATATGTTTAAAAAGACCTCACAGAATACCGGCGTGAAGTAGAAGTCTAACAAACTTCAGGCGTTTCGTCGGGTAACCGTAGAACCCACACACCCCCATCCCCCGAAATTCTGGGGGGGGGGGGACTCAAAGCCCGGCAAGCATCTGCTATGTCTCTGGTATTGCGGGTGTTCATGGGCGGCGGTAATCACTTACCATCACGTGAGCCACCTGCTCGTTTGCCGACCTTTTCTATTAAAAAAAAAAAACTTTTTGCAGACAACTTACAAAGCATAAGGCCGTTGTTGGAGAAGATTAACGAGGCGGCGGAAAGGCACGAGGTCAGCGGCTGGGAGTCCGGTGGGATGGCTCTATACCACTACATGTACGTCCGCGACGAGGTGAGTCATTGATTAAAAAGAAATATTTAATTTTTAAAAAAAAGTCACGATTGCCGAGTTGTTGGGTGGTCGGAATTTGGAGTCGAGAGAGCCGAGTTCGATCCCCAGGTGGCAGTACCAATGAGTTTTTCAAAAACTTTTGTACGAATTTCATCGGTGGCTTGGATATAAAGACGGCGACGGACTGTCACGTTGTCCCGAAAATATCTTCGGTGGAAGGTGGGTCAAAGGGACTTAATTGTCTATACTTGACCTCTGTCTACCCCTGTATTGGGAATTGCGTGAAGATATTTTTTTTTAATTTTTTATCTTCACGTAATTCGATATAAAGACGGCGACGGACTCTCCACCGGTCACGTTGTCTCGAAATTATCTTCGTTGGAAGGTGGGTCGAAGGGACTTCATTGTCTAGACTAGAGCTCTGTCTACCCCTGTATTGGGAATTGTGTGAAGATATTTATTTATTTATCTTCTCATAATTTCCCATTTCCCATGCAATTTAATTTTGATTGTAGCGATAAATAAAAATCTTTGTATCTTTCTTTCTTTAGTAAATTAATTTCGAGCTGAAATAAGTCACGATAGCCGAGTGGTTGGGTGGTCGGAATTTCGAGTCAATAGACCCGAGTTCGATCCCCAGTTGGTAGGCTCCTGCCAATGGGTTTTTCAAAAACTTATGTACGAATATCGTTGGCTTGGACATAAAGACGGCGACGGGCTCACCACCTGTCACGTTGTCCCGTAAATATCTTCGTTGGAAGGTGGGTCGAAGGGACTTCATTGTCTAGACTAGACCTCTATCTCTACCCCTGTATTGGGAATTGCGTGAAGATATTTATTTATTTATTATTTATACTACTACTACTGACTAACTATTTATACTTTATATGTTTAAAAAGACCTCACAGAATACCGGCGTGAAGTAGAAGTCTAACAAACTTCAGGCGTTTCGTCGGGTAACCGTAGAACCCACACACCCCCATCCCCCGAAATTCTGGGGGGGGGGGGGGACTCAAAGCCCGGCAAGCATCTGCTATGTCTCCGGTATTGCGAGTGTTCATGGGCGGCGGTAATCACTTACCATCACGTGAGCCGCTTGCTTGTTTGCCTCCCTTTTCTATTAAAAAAAAAAAACTTTTTGCAGACAACTTACAAAGCATAAGGCCGTTGTTGGAGAAGATTAACGAGGCGGCGGAAAGGCACGAGGTCAGCGGCTGGGAGTCCGGTGGGATGGCTCTATACCACTACATGTACGTCCGCGACGAGGTGAGTCATTGATTCAAAAGAAATATTTAATTTTTTAAAAAAAGTCACGATAGCCGAGTTGTTGGGTGGTAGGAATTTGGAGTCGAGAGAGCCGAGTTCGATCCCCAGGTGGCAGTACCAATGAGTTTTTCAAAAACTTATGTACGAATATCGTTGGCTTGGACATAAAGACGGCGACGGGCTCACCACCTGTCACGTTGTCCCGAAAATATCTTCGGTGGAAGGTGGGTCGAAGGGACTTGATTGTCTAGACTCGACCTCTGTCTACTGTATTGGGAATTGCGTGAAGATATTATATTTTATTTTTTTTATTTATTTTTTGTTTCCTTGTTTATTTATTTATATCGTAAATTAATTTCGAGATTTATGAGGGGAACCATCGATGCGATCTATTAGGTAAGATGTAAGTCACGCAAAAAGAATCTCATTCTTTGTCTTCATCGTTCTAAAGAAAGCTTACTCACCCCCCTTCCCCCATTCTGGGGGGGGAGCACTCTAAAGCAGGCAACGCATCTGCTATGCCTCTGGTATTGCGGATGTTCGTGAGCGGCGGTAATCACTTACCATCACGTGAGCCGCCTGCTCGTTTGCTTCCCTTTTCCATTAAAAAAAAGGTTCTGACAGAATCCTAAAAGATTTGATTTGGATAACACTATGTCCAGCTTGTATCTGAACAGTACATCAGCCTAATATGTACTAAGTATGTTACCTCTAGAGTAAGCAGTCTGCAGGCTTGAATGGCGAGTTTAATTTGTGGTGTGGGTGTACACCAGGGTACCTCTCTCTGTCCACCCTTGTTCAACATGGTCATGATGAACTTTGGTACCAAAGGTCAATAGTCGTCATTGACTTTTAGTACCTATCGTTACATAACGTGTCTATGATTTCGTTCAAATAGTTAATAATGTAATATTTTATTTATTTATTTATTTATTTATTTATGGAAAACCAACAGCTTATTTAATACATTATTTAACAAAAAAAAAAACAACTTAAAAGCCAATAACAGGTTTTCACTAATAACAACTAAATAAAAAACAATGATTCGTCATTATAAACACTAAAGCACACATCTAATAAGAAAATGAAAAACAATAAAATTCATATATGTAAATGAATAAAAGCGAGACAAGGACAGAAAATAGAAAATATTGCTTACACTAATTATTCATTAAAAAAAAAATTTTGGCTCGTCGTCTTGCCGAGGCACAACTAGTATTGAACAGATCTAAATCATATTTTTTGCATAAATTATTAAAAGTGTTACAAGTTCGCCACATAAATGTATTTTATATAATAAGTTGATACAGTCGGTAAATAAATTAGAGTATTCTTTCTGAGATTCAAAGCAGGAGTTCTTAGTGAAATTTGTGAGAGCAGTTCAGGACAGTCTACGCTACTTGTAGCAATTTTAAGCAAGAATAATATGTCAGCAATCTCACGACGCTTAGCCAAAGGTAGCAGATGGTGTTGCTTGCATAAAGATAGGTAGTCTTCAGAACAATACCTTGTATGGCTACGATAGCAGAGATAACGCAGGAATTTTTGTTGTACGTTCTCAATCCGTCAAACGTAGGTGTTGTACAACGGGTTCCAGATCTGCGAAACATATTCAAGGGTACTGCGAACATAAGTGCAGTACAAAATTTTAATAGTTTTTATATTGTTGAACTCTTTCGCAGTACGCATAACAAAACCTAATGCCTTGGATGCTCTTGCTATGATATTGTCAACATGTTCATTAAATATTAATTTTGAATCGTGAACAACACCTAGGTCTCGAACAGCATACTCTTTCTTTAGCTTTTGACCTTTGAGGTGATAGTCAAATAGAATCATATTATGCTTTCGAGAATATGTAACTACGGCGCATTTACATGGATTAAGATCAAGCTTGTTAATCGTACAATACTCCTCCCATCTCAAAAGATGAAATATTAGCGAATATCTTCATGTCACCAGCAAAACATAGTAAACGAGATGATTTAAAGCAAGTTTCAATATCATTTACAAATATGACAAAAAACATTGGACCGAGCAAGGATCCTTGTGGTACGCCGCTGGGTATTGAGACCCAGCTGGAAATATAGTTATTAATAACTACAGCTTGTGAACGGTTATCAACATAAGAGGAAAACCATCTTAACAAATCTCCACAGAATCCAACATACCTTAACTTATTTAAAAGCAATTTATGTTCAATTCTATCAAAAGCCTTACTCATCATACAAAGTCATACTCATACTCATCAAAAGCCTTAATCAGTATATATTACATCAACTTGATGGCCTTCGTCCATGGCTTTAGTCAGAATTGGATTAAATAGCGCTAGATTAGACACGATAGGCCTACCTCTAAGAAAGCCGTGTTGAGACTGGCTTAAAAACTGCTTCAGTGAGGGATAAACCTGATCATAAATCAACTTTTCGAACACTTTAGCAACAATGCACACCTTAGAAATTGGCCTGTAATTGTTGATTGTGATGTTTGACCCTTTTTTATGCATAGGCACGTTTCCAAACATCTGGCACAGAACACTCAGCTAGAGATTTACGAAATAGTAGGATTATTGGTAATGCTATCGATTCTACACAATTGATTAGGAAAGTCGCTGGAAGATGATCAGGTCCGGCAGATTTTGATGGATCAAGGGATTTTAACAACCGAGACACGCATTCTATACTAACTTCAATTTTAAAAGTATTTGCGACGGTTGCTGGTGATTTATCAGTGAAATTTGAAGGTATAGATTGAGCTCCCTGAGGTTGTATGAAATTTGACAAAAAATATGTACCAAATGCGTCACAGATAGACTGACCTGTGTTATAGGTAGATCCACTTAAATTAAGACTACTTGGTGTAGAAAAAGACTTTGATTTACCTTTTACATATGACCAAAAATATTTAGGATTCTTTGCTATGGATTTTTCAATATTTAACATGTAATTTTTGTAGCATAAACCCTTCAAATATTTAACACGAGTACGTAAAATTTTATATGATTCTTCATTTCGGATCTATTACCATACGTCCTAAATTTACGGTAGTATTTGTTTTTTTTTTCATTAATTGCTCTCTTTAATATTGGGGAATTCCACTTATGGTACGAGTCAGACTTTATTATATATAATAAATAATATTATAAATAATAAATAAAATAAATATCTATACGCAATTCTCAATACATGGGTAGACAGAGGTCTAGTCTAAACAATGAAGTCTCTTCGACCCACCCTTCACCGAAGATATTTTCGGGACAACGTGACCCGTGGTGAGCCCGTCGTAAGGCTTTTAAGGCTCGTTTAAGGCAATGATGATTTTTTTTAAATGCGGGTGATGTGATAAATAATTCGTTTGTGTTATCGTTTTTAGGTGCGCGGCTTGGTGGCGGAGGCCGAGGGCGGCGCGGACGGCGCCGGCTCGACGAGCGGCGCGGCGAGCGGCTCGGCGAGCGGCGAGGGCGAGCGCGGAGTGCAGGCGCGGCTGGAGGCGCTGCGCCCGCGGCTGGCGGCGGCTTGCGCCGCGCTCGAGCGCCTCGCGCCGCGGTACGCCATGGTTCTCTTAATACAGTCGCTCGAAAGGTGGCGTATTGGAGGGACGTATGGCGTTCGGGATGTGGAATATTTATTACCCTTTCCGAACTCGTACGTTCTCTTTCCCAACTGTCAAAATAATGTCTATTAAAAAGAAAAAATCAACCGCGTAGTTCTAACGAAAAAAAATTCATAGAAGTTTTTATGATTCGTGCAGAGATTTCTAAAAAGAAGCTACTTATTTGTTTCAATGGTTAGGTTTCATTTCATATCATTAAATTTCATTTTCATGTCATCTAAAAAAAATCTCCTTAAGACTTGGCTGTATGGGCATAGTTCCCTTAGCCGACACAGAATGGGAGAAGAAAACAAAATGAAATAAATATACTATCAAAGTAACGAGTAGTACTTGCGCCGCAGCACCGGCAGGCAGGCGGCGGCGCGCGCGGAGATGGGCGCGCGGCTGGTGCAGCTGGCGCTGGCCGGCGGAGAGCCGCCGCGCCGCCTGGCCGGCCTGCTGCGCGCGCTGCAGCTGCCGCCCGACTGCACCGCGCACGCGCACCGCAAGGTACGCGCGCACTGCGCACGCACGTACGTGCCCGCACTGCGCACGCACACGTACACGTGCCCGCACTGCGCACGCACACGTACACGTGCCCGCACTGCGCACGCACACGTGCCCGCACTGCGCACGTGCCCGCACTGCGCGCACGCACACGTGCTCGCACTGCGCACGCACGTACGTGCCGCACTGCGCGCACACGTGCCGCACTGCGCACGCACACGTGCCCGCACTGCGCGCACGCACGTACGTGCCGCACTGCGCACGCACGTGCCGCACTGCGCGCACGCACGTGCCCGCACCGCGCACGCACACGTGCACGTGCCGCACTGCGCACGCACGTACGTGCCGCACTGCGCACGCACACGTGCCCGCACTGCGCGCACACGTGCCCGCACTGCGCACGCACACGTACACGTGCCCGCACTGCGCACGCACACGTACACGTGCCCGCACTGCGCACGCACACGTGCCCGCACTGCGCACGCACACGTACACGTGCCCGCACTGCGCACGCACACGTACACGTGCCCGCACTGCGCACGCACACGTGCCCGCACTGCGCACGCACACGTACACGTGCCCGCACTGCGCACGCACACGTGCCCGCACTGCGCACGCACACGTACACGTGCCCGCACTGCGCACGCACACGTACACGTGCCCGCACTGCGCACGCACGTGCCCGCACCGCACGCACACGCGCCCGCACCGCGCACGCACATCGCACACGTGCCCGCACTGCGCACGCACACGTGCCCGCACTGGTGCACGCACACGTGCCGCACTGCGCACGCACGCACGTGCCCGCACTGCGCACGCACACGTACACGTGCCCGCACTGCGCACGCACACGTACACGTGCCCGCACTGCGCACGCACACGTACACGTGCCCGCACTGCGCACGCACACGTACACGTGCCCGCACTGCGCACGCACACGTACACGTGCCCGCGCTGCGCACGCACACACACACTCACGCACGCACTCGGGTTACCGTCACCCAACCACTCGACTATCGTAACTTCTTTGACATTACAAAACTTTGTTGAACACGATGTGCTACCAAGGCTAACCCCCCCCCCTCCTCTCCGCAGATCACGACGGAGGTGGCGGAGCGGGCGGCGGAGCTGTGCGCCGACTCGCCGCTGCCCCCCCCTGCGCACCGCCCGCCCACCGTCACCGGCTGCACGTGACTCCGCGCGCGCGACGAGCACGCCACCATAGTTCGAATTGCCATAAGTTTCTGTAGGACAGTTCAAAAAACACGTGTATTTGATTCCCAACCGCCATGGAAACTGTTTTATTTGGCGATCTCTCAAAAGTAAACTTGTAACTTACACAGCGTCATTCCTATGTTAAATAAAATGTATTGTTTGTTTTCGATTTTAACTAGATTTCGTCGTCATTAAAAAGAAAACTTATATATTTTTTATTACTACACAATAAAACTTTTTTTGAACTTTGGCGCCATTTCTTGAAGAAGTTTTAATCTTTGAATGGCACACAGCCCTATGGTATTCGGATCCCTTTCAACTTATAAATTTAAAAATTTTCATTTGTTAGAAACAAACATTGTCGGAGATTCTGGCGCGATTAATTGAAAAAAAAATAAGTTTCTTTTTAATAATATTTTACTAAAATTTTACACTAATCATTTTCATTTGTTATCGACAGAGATTTTGGCGGCATTTTTTGAAAAAAAAAAAAAATTTTTTTTCAAAACAATATTATGGTATGGAATTCTGTGACATTCGACCCGCAATATTATTAACTTTCATTTTATCTATTGAACGATGCTGAACCTTTATTTCTAGAAGTTTAATAAAATCGACTAGAAGTTGTATGTCGGCCTGTCCATCTTTATGTGTGATGACGTGATCGTGTATTGTCATTAATTATACTGTAATGGAAATTTTTAAATTGTGTTGGAAAAAAAATTGTACGTTAAATTGGCTAGAAATTTTTTTCTGATTATCTAATTATATTTTTTTCAAATGTATTCGGTTATTGTGTTTCATAAATTGTTTATTTCAAATTGTGTTAAGTGTACATGTAATTTTTAGTTTCCCATCCTGTTTATTATATTAAAAGCTTGTTCACGTTTTGTCATACAAATCAAAAACTTTACTGATGTAGGAATATAATATACATATATAGACAGGGACAACATCACATACATTGCTCCGATCCCAATGTAAGTTGCTAAAGCACTTGTGGTATGGGAATCGGAAACAACGAAGGCACCCACAAACATCCAGACTCGAGAGAATGTAGAAAAAGTGGTTTTTCTACATTGACCCGACAGGGAATCGAACCCGAGATGGCGACACTCGTCCACGGAGATCGTACTGAATATCTGTACCAAATAAAAGTAAATTTAAATGCAAATTTTGATTGCCGTATTTCTGTGTGGTCACGGCGTAAGAATATATCACCCACTTTCTTCTCGTGGGTGTCGTAAGAGGCGACTGAGAGAAACAGCCTTGAATATGCAATTTTATATCGACAGATGGGATATACACTACGCTTGCCAGAACGAGGCTAATGTAAAATGTTCAAAGCAATTAAATAAAGGAAAACGTCGGATCATTTTGCCATAACCTTTAACAGTAATGTACAATCTGGTGTATTTACTGATCTCTTTACAGTGGTAGAGCCACGCATCAGCTTTTGTTGTTGCACGAATGGGCCGGCTCGACCGGGGAAGTACCGCGACCTCACAGAATACCGGCGTGAAGTAGAAGTCTAACAGACTTCTGCGTTTCGTCTGGCGAGTGCAGGTAACCGGAGGCCCACACACCCCCCTCCCCCAAGTCTGGCGGTAATCACTTACCATCACGTGAACCACCTGCTCGTTTCGCCAAGAACAGAGTTGTTACTCGATCGCCAATCTTCTTACCATGTGTGGCGATTACATATTCTGCAGTGAACTTTCAGAGGTCATTATGTAAGTGTGTTATGTATTGTCTGATTCGTAAGTGCAAAGCCTTAGCCGGAAGGGGCTATGTACTAGTGATTTTGGCAATTTATGCATTTAATATGGAAATCTAGGAGACACAAGTTGAATTCCGATAAGAAAGTCCGAGTTGTTCATAACTTGTGGTATGATTTCTATCGTTGACTGGAAGACTAGAAGGGTGACAGGCTCACCGCATGTCACGTTGCCCCCATTTAAGTATTGTTAGTCGAAGGACCAAATTGTTTAAACTAATGAATATGTCATTGCTTCACGTCTACTTCACTCTCTAGGATTGAGATCGCGTGAGGATATTAACACTGAAATGCCTGTGGCTGAAGATCCATGGCTTGATAGTATGATGGGGATGAAATACTTTTATAGGTGGTACACTCCTACTCTGCAACTAGGACTCCTAGGAGTCGTCTGGGCCAGTACCACACTCTCACCCATGTCTGTCACTAAACAGCAGTGCAGACACTTTATATCTGCTTCTAGTTATGCAGTCCTAGTACTTTTGACAGACCCAGATTTATAAAAATATCTTCAAGCCATTCCCAATACAGGTACAGACATAGCTCTATTAAGTCCTTTCAACCCAACATATGCCGAAGACATTTCTTGAACGCGCCAGGTGGTAAGCCAGTAGCTATCTTTTTGTCTAAGCTAACGACGTAAATCGTTCAAAAGTTTTTTAAAACCCATTGGTACTAGCCTTGGGGATGGAACTCTGGTCTCTTGACTCGGATTCCAATCGCCCAACCACTAGGTTATCGTGACTGGAGTTTAATGTTTACTTAATCAAATTTTTTTTTAATACAAAACCTGTACTTGTTAACGAAAGTCTATGATAAATTATTTCTTCTACTGTTTATGTAATGTACGACCACCTCCGTGAACGAGAGGCGTACACAATTGTTTTCATGGTGTCGATAGTTCTGTGGGTACCGGGTTGGATTCCCGGTCGGGTCAATATGGAAAACACCTTTCTTTTCTTTTGTCTCGGGTTTTGGTCGTAGCCTCGTTGTTACCTAACCCTAATACAAGTGCTCAAGCTGTTACATGGGGATCGGAGCAATGTATGTGATGTTGTCCCTATCTATGTATTGTTTGTTTGTTTATTGTGTTTCTGTCGCCCACTCCAGGGCTTCGGCTGTTAGTGTGTTCCCGGGTTTAAATATTAATGTCATTAGAAATAATTGTAATAAAATCGTTTTGTATGTAATTCTATGTAAGCTAAGTTTCAGTTGTATGTTGTGTCTGATGATGTTACGATGAATCATTTGTATGTACTTTAATAATGTTTGGTATGTAATAAAGATTATTTTTAAAATATTTCGTGTGTTCTTTATTTAACTTGTGTTGTTTCCTAACGGTGCAAGAATGCGTATGTCGCGCTGAAAGTCCTTAGTAATAAAAAAAAAAACAGTGTTCTAAAATCGAAATTAAAAAAAAATTGGTAATGTTGTAACTGGCCGGTTCTAAAAAGTTTCAGTGTTACTTTGGTATATACTTAATTTCTTCGCGAGGGTATCGTAAGAGCCAGCTAAAGAAAAAAAACATATCTGGCTACCGACACCGTCTCAAAAAACACCAGATCAAAGGTGGCCAAACCGGCGATAGACAGCAGCATCAAAGACGCAAGGTGTCCGGTACTGCGATCGCCAATCCGCTTGCCGAGCTTATCGATTACGTTTTATATCTTCCTCTTCGGAGGTCATGTACTGCACTATACTTTAGAAGTAAATAAGGCATGGAAGGAATAATCTAAAAAGAGGTTAAATATTCATTTGTGGGCCTCCTGGCACCCGATTTTCAAGGTGTCGCCATCACTGGTAAAAAATATCTTCTAGACAATTAAATTTTGACCCACCTTTCACCGATGATATTTTTGGGACGTGTCATGTGGTGAGTCACCGTCTCGATGTCCAAGCCAACGATATAATTCGTTCATAAGTTTTTTAAAAAACTTAATTAGTACGAGCCTGCCATCTGGGGATCGAACTCGGATCTATTGACTCTAATTCCGACCACCCAAACGCTGCTATCGTGACTTACATCATCACTGAAGGGTTCGATTTCCGGACGCCTCAATGTTAAAAACCACTCTACAATTTCTCTATATTGTGTGTTTGCGGTACCTTCGTTGTTTCCAATTTCATAACACAAGCGCTTTGAACAGACGCTGGACTTATTTAATAAATGGGCAACAGTAGGAATTCACCGAAGTAAAAAAAAGTCATAAACATTGCGAAAAATTTAATAATTATGTTACAAAGTTTTGCAGCCAAGTCGCTTCAAATAAAGTTAAAATGACTCGGTATATTGTAAATAGTGAAACGGAAAAGAACAAATCGCGTACTTATGACTGCCATCTAAATATTAATATAATAAAGTAGGAAAAGAATTTACGAAATTCTTTAGCGAGATTCCCAATTAGACTACATTGTCATTGAATTCTTCTGCTGTTGCCGAGACCTTAATAAAGGAAAATGTTAATGCTTGCACTACAATATCTAAGTTTAAGCCTATAGATTCTTTAGATTTCAATATTCTCTGTTGACTTTTTTACGTGTGACGTGTTAGTAGAAGTAATATAGGATAAATAAATAACTAATATAACAACATCACATATATTGATCTGATCCCTAAGTAAGCCGTCCTGAGCCACTTGCATCCATAGACTGCCCGCAATGTTGTGGTCGTCATTCTATCTTGTGGGGGGGTCAACCTACACTGCGCCTGCCAGAACGAGGCTACTGTAAAATGTTCAAAGCTGTCTTTTAGTAAATTAATAAAAGACAACGACGGATCTGTGGAGATTTCCGTTGAAATTTACACTTCAATAATAGATTTAATTGCACCTCATTTGGCCATAACCTTTAACAGTAGTCTAGAATCTGGTGTATTTACTGATCTAACAGTGGTAGAGCCACGCAACAGCTTTTGTTGTTGCATGAATGGGCCGGCTCGACCGGGGAAGGACCACGACCTCACAGAATACCGCCGTTAAGTAGAAGTCTAACAAACTTCTGCGTTTCGTCTGGTGAGTGCAGGTAACCGGAGGCCCACACACCCCCTCCCCCAATTCTGGGAGGCACTCTAAGGGTGGCAACGCATCTGCTATGCCTCTGGTATTGCGGGTGTTCATGTGCGGCGGTAATTACTTACCATCACGTGAGCCACCTGCTCGTTTGCCACCCTTTTCTATAAAAATAAAATCTCATGAAACAGGACGCTCTGGGTATATTTTGTGATCTCTCCAAGGCTTTCAATTGCATCGATCATAATACACTTGTCAGGAAATAACACCATTATGCCCTAAAAACAAGCAGGCTAGACTTTATTAAACTATATTTATTCAAAAGAATGCAAACAGTTGTTATTAATGGTATAAGTTCTTCTGGATCGACGGTGTCAATGGGCGTTCCGCAGGGTTCGATTCTCGGCCCGTTTCTTTTTCTTATTTATATTTATGTTTTTCCCTTCTTGTAGGAAATAAATACGATATTCTATTATTTGCTGATGATACTTACTATATACTACTTTATTATATACTACTTTATTATATACTACTTTATTCTTTTTTAATCAAACGACGTATCTTGACTTTTGACGAGGTGAATAATGCTACATCTGGATAAGTTCATACGAATAATAGCTTTCAAATGACAATAAAACTAAATGTACAAAACACCCAATGTTAAAGAAGTCACGACAGTCGAGTGGTTGGGTGATTGGAATTCGAGTCAAGAGATCCGATTTCGATCCTCAAAACTTGCACCAATGGTTTATTTCAAAACTTATGTGGGATTTATATCGAAGTTTTGATATATATAGTGTATAATACAGTGACAGACTTACCACCTGTGACGTTATACAAAAAAATATCTTCGGTAAAAGGTGGGTCTAAAAGACTAAATTGTCTCGACTTCTGTCTATCCCAGTATTGGTAATGGCGTGAAGATAATTTACAAAAAAAATATTAATTATTAAATATATAGGAACTACATCTCAAACATCGCCCAGTTCCTATGAAATAAAGCATTTGTGTTATGAAATCAGAAACAACGAAAATATTTTTCAATACATAATCCATGACTACAAACATTCATTATTATCACACAAATGTCACAAGCGGGATTCGAACACAAAACCCTTAGCTGCGAAGGCAGGGCCACTGCCGGCTAGGATATCGGAGGCTATTAATTATAAAATAATTTTTAACTGACTTTTAAAGGTGGTTCTCGATTCACATGTACGTATTTTTTTAACAAATATACATTATTTATAAGACGATTTTATGTAAATCTATAAAAAAACAACTAACTATAATGAATAATTACTAATTTTTTTTTTGTTATTTTATTTATATTACTACCTTTTGCAATTAAAATTTCTACAGGTTTTATGTCTCACCTCCAGGGGATCGAAGTCAGGTCTTTTGACTCAAATTCCGATCTTAGCATAGAATAGAATCTAATTAAGTAAAAAATAAACATTGTCTCTGACATTTCCGCTGATTCGAACATGCACCGGTACAACAAATTCCAAGGAATGCGCACGTAAACTTACGCTTCCGTAAACAATGGTGTGCGATAAAATTTCTCGATAATAATACCTTACCAACGTTTCATTAAAGCTATTCCACACTCGACAGAATGTACCTAATCTTTTCATCAAATTCTTTATAAATATATAAAAAATATAATAAAATATAAAAAAGTCACGATAGCCGAGTGGTTGGGTGGTCGGAATTTCGCGTCGAGAGACCCGAGTTCGATACCCAGGTGGCAGGCTCGTACCAATGGGTTGTTCTTAAAAAAAAACTTATGTACGAATTAAATCGTTGGCTTGGACATAAAGGCGGCGACGGCTCACGACCTGTCACGTTGTCCCGAAAATATCTTCGGTGGAAGGTGGTCGAAGGGACTTAATTGTCTAGACTAGACCACTGTCTATCCCTGTATTGGGAATGGCGTGAAGATATTTTTTTATATAAATTCTTTATCTTTTCATCAATACACGGAGGAGCTCAGTTCTGAATAAATACAATAATAAAATAAAAAGAATGAAAGATTTAGTTGAGCAAAATACCATGTGTAGTTTTATTTATCTCCCATATGAGTTTAACGACCTCCGTTGCCGAGTGGCGTACGCGCCGGTTTTCAAGGTCAGAGGTCCAGTTCGATTCCCGGTCGGTTCATTGAAGAAAACATTTTTTCTACATTTACGGAAGTTTCACTAGCAGATAGCTGAAGTTGTAAGTAGTACTTAGGCTACTTTTATTAAAAAAAATATCTTCACTTTATGAATACTGGGGTAGGCAGAGGTAGGACAATGAAAACCTTTCGACCCGAAAGACATTTTTTGACTTCAACTTGACAGGTGATAAGGCCGTCGACATCTTTATATCCAAGCCAATGATATAAATCGTACATAAGTTTCCAGGGGATCGAACTCGGGTCTCTTGATTCGAAATCTGATCAACCAACCACTCGGCTATCGTGGCTACTTTTATTTTAATAAAGTAATTAGGGCTCCGTGTTTTTGTAGAATCGCGAGTAAAGTCGCTATAAGGATTCTATTAATATTTTTTAAAAATAAATGTAGGCAACATCTACTATAGTGTATATGTGTTATAGAATAAGAAACAACGAATATACTACAACGTAGAAAGGTGGTTCCATACCCGCCCAGGAATCGAATCCGAGATTTCGTAGTTGGCGACATTTCATGAAATTAGTGCACTGTATCACAGCCGATATCTATTAAAATATTTTAATAATGGTTACTTCATTGCATAGCGTCAATAAATAAGTGAAACGAAGTGATTATGTATTCTTTGTATATAAGTATCATTACTCTTTGATTCATCATACTCCATTTGTAACATCAATACCTTATCAATATGTTTATTACAAATTGTTAATATCATCTTTGAATACGGATCATATTACTATTAATACATTACCAACTTACATGCAAAATAGTATAGTAATTAATCCATGAACTTATCACCAAGTGTGAAAATATACGTAGAGTTATTTACTCTATGATTGAGCCGAGCGTTTTCCGCCTTTTAAAAAAAATATACTACTGAACCCCTGTAATAATCAGTACTGCTTGACCTCTGACCTCAACAGGAAGAACTTCACTATACGCGGAACGCAACAATGTGTTGTCCTTACCTTAGTGTTCTTCGTAATGAATCGGGGAAATACTTAAAGCGTGAGTCGATGATACTTTCATGTAGTCACAATTACTGTGATTACTCGTGGTGCAAGTGAAAAGCTTATACAATTTTAATAAACATGTTTTCTTTCCTACCTATAAAACCATATAAAAAAGAAGTGATAAATGAATAAAATTAAAACACACAAAATGACAATTAACAATATTAAAATTTGAAATACAATTAAAACACCTAAAACTTAAGTCTGAAAAGAAATACAGAAAAAAAAATACTTTAGAGAAATTATATCTTATTCTAAATTCTTAAAAAGTGACGATAGCCGAGTGGTTGGGTGATTGAATTCGAGTCAAGAGATCCGATTTCGATCCTCAAAACTTGCACTAATGGTTTATTTCAAAACTTATGTGGGATTTATATCGAAGTTTTGAAATATATAGTGTATAATACAGTGACAGACTTACCACTTGTGACGTTATACAAAAAAATATCTTCGGTAAAAGGTGGGTCTAAAGGACTAAATTGTCTCGACTTCTGTCTATCCCAGTATTGGTAATGGCGTGAAGATAATTTACATAAAAAATATTAATTATTAAATATATAGGAACTACATCTCAAACATCGCCCAGTTCCTATGAAATAAGGCATTTGTGTTATGAAATCAGAAACAACGAAAATATTTTTCAATACATAATCCATGACTACAAACATTCATTATTATCACACAAATGTCACAAGCGGGATTCGAACACAAAACCCTTAGCTGCGAAGGCAGGGCCACTGCCGGCTAGGATATCGGAGGCTATTAATTATAAGCTATTAATTAATTTTAACTGACTTTTAAAGGTGGTTCTCGATTCACATGTACGTATTTCTTTAACAAATATACATTATTTATAAGACGATTTTATGTAAATCTATTAAAAAACAACTAACTATAATGAATAATTACTAATTTTTTTTTGTTATTTTATTTATATTACTACCTTTTGCAATTAACATTTCTACAGGTTTTATGTCTCACCTCCAGGGGATCGAAGTCAGGTCTTTTGACTCAAATTCCGATCTTAGCATAGAATAGAATCTAATTAAGTAAAAAATAAACATTGTCTCTGACATTTCCGCTGATTCGAACATGCACCGGTACAACAAATTCCAAGGAATGCGCACGTAAACTTACGCTTCCGTAAACAATGGTGTGCGATAAAATTTCTCGATAATAATACCTTACCAACGTTTCATTAAAGCTATTCCACACTCTCTACAGAATGTACCTAATCTTTTCATCAAATTCTTTATAAATATATAAAAAAATATAATAAAATATAAAAAAGTCACGATAGCCGAGTGGTTGGGTGGTCGGAATTTCGCGTCGAGAGACCCGAGTTCGATACCCAGGTGGCAGGCTCGTACCAATGGGTTGTTCTTAAAAAAAAACTTATGTACGAATTAAATCGTTGGCTTGGACATAAAGGCGGCGACGGGCTCACGACCTGTCACGTTGTCCCGAAAAATATCTTCGTTGGAAGGTGGGTCGAAGGGACTTAATTGTCTAGACTTGACCACTGTCTATCCCTGTATTGGGAATGGCGTGAAGATATTTTTTTCTATAAATTCTTTATCTTTTCATCAATACACGGAGGAGCTCAGTTCTGAATAAAAACAATAATAAAATAAAAAGAATGAAAGATTTAGTTGAGCAAAATACCATGTGTAGTTTTATTTATCTCCCATATGAGTTTAACGACCTCCGTTGCCGAGTGGCGTACGCGCCGGTTTTCAAGGTCAGAGGTCCAGTTCGATTCCCGGTCGGTTCATTGAAGAAAACATTTTTTCTACATTTACGGAAGTTTCACTAGCAGATAGCTGAAGTTGTAAGTAGTACTTAGGCTACTTTTATTAAAAAAAATATCTTTACTTTATGAATACTGGGGTAGGCAGAGGTAGGACAATAAAAACCTTTCGACCCGAAAGACATTTTTTGACTTCAACTTGACAGGTGATAAGGCCGTCGACATCTTTATATCCAAGCCAATGATATAAATCGTACATAAGTTTCAGGATCGAACTCGGGTCTCTTGATTCGAAATCTGATCAACCAACCACTCGGCTATCGTGGCTACTTTTATTTTAATAAAGTAAGTAGGGCTCCGTGTTTTTGTAGAATCGCGAGTAAAGTCGCTATAAGGATTCTATTAATATTTTTTAAAAATAAATGTAGGCAACATCTACTATAGTGTATATGTGTTATAGAATAAGAAACAACGAATATACTACAACGTAGAAAGGTGGTTCCATACCCGTTCAGGAATCGAATCCGAGATTTCGTAGTTGGCGACATTTCATGAAATTAGTGCATTGTATCACGGCCGATATCTATTAAAATATTTTAATAATAGTTACTTCATTGCATAGCGTCAATAAATAAGTGAAACGAAGTGATTATGTATTCTTTGTATATAAGTATCATTACTCTTTGATTCATCATACTCCATTTGTAACATCAATACCTTATCAATATGTTTATTACAAATTGTTAATATCATCTTTGAATACGGATCATATTACTATTAATACATTACCAACTTACATGCAAAATAGTATAGTAATTAATCCATGAACTTATCACCAAGTGTGAAAATATACGTAGAGTTATTTACTCTATGATTGAGCCGAGCGTTTTCCGCCTTTTAAAAAAAATATACTACTGAACCCCCGTAATAATCAGTACCGCTTCGACCTCTGACCCCTCAACAGGAAGAACTTCGCTATACGCGGAACGCAACAATGTGTTGTCCTTACCTTAGTGTTCTTCGTAATGAATCGGGGAAATACTTAAAGCGTGAGTCGATGATACTTTCATGTAGTCACAATTACTGTGATTACTCGTGGTGCAAGTGAAAAGCTTATACAATTTTAATAAACATATTTTATTTCTACCTATAAAACGGAAGTCACGATAAAACGAAGTCTCGATAGCCGAGTGGTTGGTGGTCGGAATTTCGAGTCGAGAGACCTGAGTTCGATACCCAGGTGGCAGGCTCGTACCAATGGGTTTTTCAAAAACTTATGTACGAATCATATCGTTGGCTTGGACACAAAGACGGCGACAGGCTCACCACCTGTCACGTAGTCCCGAAAATATCTTCGGTGGAAGGTGGGTCAAAGGGACTTAATTGTCTAGACTAGACTTGTCTACCCCTGTATTGGGAATTGCGTGAAGATATTTATTTATTTTACCTATAAAAGCATATAAAAATGAAATGATAAATGAAAAAAAAAACACAAAATTGCAATTAACAATATTAAAATTTGAAATAAAATTAAAACACCTAAAACTTAAGTCTGAAAAGAAATACAGAAAAAAAATACTTTAGAGAAATTATATCTTATTCTAATGGTACGCTGATCTTCAGAGGATATTTGACCGACACATTTGACTATATAAATAAAGGAGCTAGGAGAATTAAAGATGTAATGGACAAAAAACCGTATCTAATTTTATTCATTTTTTTTTTGTAGAAAAGGGAGGCAAACGAGCTAGAAGCTCACGTGATGGTAAGTGATTACCGCCGCCCATGAACATACCGGAGGCATAGCAGACGCGTTGCCGGCCTCAGAGTGTTGAGAAATTGGCCTTTGAGAATTAGGGGAGAGGGGTGAGTGGGCCTTCGGTTACCTGCACTCACCAGACGAAACGCAGAAATTTATTAGACTTCTACTTCACGCCGGTATTCTGTGAGATCATGGTACTTCCCCGATCGAGCCAGCCCATTCATGCAACAACAAAAGTTGATGCGTGGCTCTACCACTGTTAACTCCAAAAATATATGATTTTTAAAAATAGTGCAGATATAAGTTTGACCACCTCCGTGGATGAGTGGCATACACAACGGTTGTTATGGTGTGGTCAGTATATATGTTTGATTCCTGAACCGGCCAATGTAGAAAACACTTTTACTTTCATTTCATAACTCGCGTGCTTTACCTACTTACTTTGAAATCGAAGCAATGTACGAGTATGAGATGTTGTCCCTATCTATGTCGGGTATTTAAGTAAGCCTAGGTTCTAACTTCTATGTTACTAATGAGCACAATCCTGCTTAATTTTTGTATATTAGATGATATTATATAGTAGTGGCTGTCTCCCGCGGTTTTACAATTATCGCGAACCTCTAATAATTTTTTAAAATTAAAAGTAGCCTATATTACTTCTTATAACAACAGCTATCTTCCAGTTAACGTCAAAATCGGTCCAGTCATTTCAGAAATTAGCCGGAACAAACAGACAGACAGACAGACATGCAGACAAAAATTGTAAAAAAAAATATTTTGGTGCATGTAACGTAATATATATATATCTATATATATATATATATATATATATATATATATATATATATATATATATATATATAAATATATATATATCTATATATATATATATATATATATATATATATATATATATATATATATATATATATATATATATATATATATATATATATATATATATATATATATATATATATATATATATATATATATATATATATATATATATATATATATATTTAAAAAATATATCTTCACGCAATTCCCAATACAGGGGTAGACAGAGGTCAAGTCTAGACAATTAAGTCCCTTTGACCCACCTTCCACTGAAGATATTTTTCGGGACAACGTGACAGGTCGTGAGCCTGTCGCCGCCTTTATGTCCAAGCCAACGATGAAATTAGTACATAAGTTTTTTTTTAAGAACAACCCATTGGTACACAATTAAGTCCCTTTGACCCACCTTCCACTGAAGATATTTTTCGGGACAACGTGACAGGTGGTGAGCCCGTCGCCGCCTTTATGTCCAAGCCAACGATGAAATTAGTACATAAGTTTTGAAAACTCATTGGTACTGCCACCTGGGGATCGAACTCGGGTCTCTACTGAAATTCCGACCACCCAACAACTCGGCTATCGTGACTTGTTGTATATATATATATATATATATATATATATATATATATATATATATATATATATATATATATATATATATATATATATATATATATATATATATATATATATATATATATATATATATATATATATATATATATATATATATATATATATATATATATATATATATATATATATATATATATATATATATATATATATATATATATATATATATATATATAACGCTTAGTTCAATATTACAAACAGACAGTGCAATTTTATTTACATGTATAGATTTACGAGACATCCCCAGGAACTGACTGGAATCGTCAGTGCATCGTTTTAAACTAGAGGGCGCTTTAGACAGTAAAAGACTGTATTTCGCGTTAAAAGAAGTAGATCTGTATTTAATTAGTTAGCTACTGGTAGATTATACTTTTCTGTGGTTCGTACATTACGATGAATGCTATTAAATTAACATCCGGCTACCGCTTATGACGTGAAGACAGACTCACTTTGCGCGTGGACTTGCATACAAGTTGTTATTAATGGCGTCTAGTGTAGGGTTGGCACCACTTAGTTAAAATAATAACAATAAATAAATATCTTCATGCAATTATGGGGTAGACGAAGGTCTAGAGAATTAAATCCTATCGACCCACCATCTACCAAAGACTACAGGACAACGTGACAGGCGGAGAAACTATCGCTGTATCGCGTCACATATTTACACATCACGATATCTCTGGAACCATAAAGCCTAGAGTTTTGAAATTTGGAAGGAACATTTTTTAACGCTAGTAAATGTCACTTAGAAAAGTATTTAAGGAAAATACACTCGTAAATAAGTGAACAAGAGGGTTGGAGAGGGGGGGGGGGGGCGGTTCGCTCATTAACGGATTTACGCGCAGACAGTGTTGAGGGTCAGCTGTTTTAATATATGACGACTTCCGTGGACGAGAGGTGATGTGGAAAACCACTTTTTCTGCATTATCTTGGCTCTGGATGTTGGTCCAGTATTTTTGTTGTTTCCGATTCTATATTACATATTTTTTATATTATTTTTTTTGGGATCAGATCTATGTAAGTGATATTGTCGCTAAGGTATATGTTTATTAAAAAATAAGACTTAAATACATGTTACCAAAGATAAAAAAATATCTTGACGCAATTCCCAATACAGGAGCAGACAGAGGTCTAGTCTAGACAATTAAGTCCCTTCGACCCACCTTCCACGGAAGATATTTTCGGGAAACGTGACCGGTGGTGAGCCCGTCGCCGTCTTTACATCCAAGCCAAAGATATAATTCGTACATACGTTACATAAGTTTTTTTTCAAACTCGGTTCTCTCGTCCACTCTGCTATCGTGACTTCAAAGATAAATCTAATAAAATTGTTATCATACGCACACATACGCATACGTATGTTTGTGTGCGCAAAACTGGTACAACGATGGACTCAATTTTAGAGGCTATATTTTTATCCATAAGGAAATGTTTTCACAAAAATACACCATTAACTACATGTAATTTGTTTTATAGATTCAAATCAAAACATTTATTTATCGAAATAAGAATGTAACTGTGTTTGTCGATTCTCGATTCTTTAATCTACCTACGTTTCATAATGAGGTTCCTCTTTTTTGGTCAATTTTCTTTTAAGATGATCCAAAAATAAGATACGACTTTTTCTAGAGGTAGCTCGGGAGCGATCACCTCATTCCCAGGGGTTACTGTCATTAATATATTTACATTATAATATACATCTTATACAGTTTTCTTTAATACAGATCTTAAACCTGTTAATAAACAGGCTTTGAACATTTACCGGTATTTTGTTGCAGAAGCGTATACACCGCCCCATGAACGAGTTACTTACTCTATGGAGTCTACTATTGTAGCTTTGGTAATCTTTGTTAAATACATACATACATACATACCAACCTGTTTAAGACTACTGCAGTACTTAAGCCTCCCGTAAAGTTTAAATTAGTAAGAATTTGCCATAATCGCTAAGCTGGGCGATTGGCGACCATGGCACCAGACCAGATCGGGCCACTAGTTTTCTCACAGACCGGAGCATCAACGTTGTAGTTGACGGTGCATGCTCGGACTCCAAGTCTGTGAACGCTGGTGTCCCACAAGGCTGTGTGCTATCGCCAACCCTGGTTCTTCTGCATATCAATGATTTGTTACAATTTAGTAATTTTCATTGCTATGCAGACGACAGTACTGGTGATGCCCTATACACCGACCGTGCCAATATTTCTCGGGAACACGTCGACGAGTACCGGAACAACTTGTGTCTGAAGTCGAGATTTTGTTAGACAAAGTCTCGGACTGGGGCCGACTAAATTTAGTCCAGTTCAACCCTAAAAAGACACAAGTTTGAGCGTTTACCGCTAAAAAGAAACCCTTCGTCGTGTCACCTCATTATGAGAGCACTCCCCTAGTTGTCTCAGCCGGTATCAGAATCCTTGGCGTCGACATATCGAGTGACGTTCAGTTTCGCGGTCACTTGGAAGGGAAGGAAAAAAAACGGCTCGAATCGTCGACGACCATGTTCTATCTGATAGGCTAGATCCCCTGGCATTGCGAAGAGATGTTGCATCTCTTTGTATCTTTTACAAGATTTACTATGGCGAGTGCTCTGAGGAATTGTTCGGATTAATCCCAGCCGCTGAATTTCACCATCGAACCTTACGGCATAGTCAAAAATTCCATCAACAACATCTTGATGTTTGGCATTCCACCACAGTGCGTTTTTCGCGGAATTTTCTGCCACGCACTTGCACTTTATGGAATGTGCTGCCGTCAGCGGTTTTTCCGGACCGATACGACTTAGGGACCTTCAAGAAAAGAGCCTATACCTTTCTCAAAGGCCGGCAACGCATCTGCTATGCCTCTGGTATTGCGGATGTTCATGGGCGGCGGTAATCACTTACGTGAGCCACCTGCTCGTTTGCCTCCCTTCCCTATAAAAAAAAAGACATTTGGCACCTCTGACGCCGATTTTCGTGACCGGTCTGGTGAATTTTTTCGAGATATAAATAGAAGAAAAGAAAGAAAGAAAGTTTATTCATTGCCACAACTCTATACATATAAAATAAAACAATTTAAATAAATTATTAGATAGCAGCAACGAAAAGGCATCCGAGTAAGCAATATGCTGCAGCATTGCTACTGCAGCGCTGATATTCTGTCGGTGTCGCTTGAATAATACACAAATGCGTATGTATTATTCGAGAGGCACCGAATATAACTAAATAGTATTATATAAATAAATAATATACATACATACAAAGGGACAACATCATATACATTGCCCTGATCCCAAAGTAAGCAGCTTAAACACTTGTATCATGGAATCAGAAACAACGAAGGTACCACAAACACCAACCGTGAGAAAATGTCGAAAAAATGTTTTCTACATTGGCCCAATCGGCAATCAAACCCGGGACCTCTGAACTGGCGACACCCGGACAACAGGTGTCTACGCCGCTCGTCCTCGAAGGTCGCCATACTTATTATTATTATCTTTAAGTATATCTGAATAGAAATCAACATATGCATGATTACATATATTTGCAATGCCATGTGGTATACGCGTGAAGTATGCCTCTCTCCTCATGCTTGTCGTAAGAAAAGACTAAGGGAAGGAAGGAAAGGGAAGGCCTTGAGAATAGAAATGTGTGTGACGGTGTCAGAATATTGCCACTCCCTTTCTTCCCGTGGGTGTCGTAAGAGGCGACTGTGGGAAACAGACTTGGATATCGTTATGGCAACCGAAAGATGTCTCTAAAAAATTTAAATAACACAATTTTCGGATGATATCGCGTTTTTAATAAATTTTTTCTCTATAATCTAATTCCCAACGTTTCGGATGCTTCACAGCATCCATGGTCACGGGGGGACTGAGGTCTTGAACATCCCGCTGTCATTGCTACCTTCGGCGATTGTGAACTTTATTTATTAACTTTGGATCCGATTTACGCAGAAGGTGCTCACTGTATTTTGAGGTCCTGCCGTGGTATGCTTGCTCTTGCAAGACCAATTAAAAACGCAAAACTAATTAAAAACGCGATAAAATCCGAAAATCGTTTTATTTAAAATGTGTAGTATTCGCGTAAATACAAGAAATCATTACATCTCTAAAAATATCAGACTAAAATAATCAGACCGAAGCTGGCAGTAGCGTGAGGTACGAGTGGTCTGGTACTGCGATCGCCAATCCAAGCGTGGCGATTATGGCAAATCTTCCCTTTGGGAGAGGCCTTTGTCCTGCAGTGGACTTTAATGGGCCGTTATGTATGTATGTATTTATGTTTATATGGTGGATAACTAACCATATAGAAAAATACCAGAACCAATATCTAGCCGTCACTGGTTCAAATTGCGAAGTGTATGGCACTAGACTTTAGCATGCCAAAATATTACATAGAAGTCTTCACGATTTTTTTCAGAACCGGGTTAGACAGAGGTCTGGACATTTACATCTATTCGACCCAAGTTTAAAAAAACCATTGGTGAGAACTTTGCAGATCGAACTCGTGTCTCTTGACTCGAAATTCCGATCACCCAACCACTCGGGTATCGTGATAGTTTATTAAGTTTGTAAAAAATATTTTTTTTATAAATTATGGAATGGAAAATTATGAAAATAAATAAGGAATGTCTAGAACAGGTAAATGAGATTGTATACTTGGGCAGTGCGTTTAGCCGGGATGGAAGATGTGACATAGATGTGGACCGGCGAGTCGCTGCCGGAAATAAGGTCAACGGTGCCCTGACTGCGTTAGTCCAAAGGCAAGACGTAGTGAAAAATGCACGCCTTGCGATACATAACGCAGTGCTGGTACCGACTTTGTTATATGGCAGCGAAACCTGGGTATGCCAGAAGAAGTATAAAAGCAGGTTGAATGCAGTGGAGATGCGGTCTCTTCGTAAAATGTGCGTAAACGTAAAACCTTGTTATAAACGTAAAATACGTAAAACCTTGGCCGACCGAAAGCGAAACGAAGAGATTCACAATATGGCAGGTTTGAAAGATGACCTTATCACTAAAATTAATAACGGCGTGCTTCGATAGCTTGGGCACGTTGAGCGAATGAGCCAAGACCGAATGGTGAAGAAAATATATAGCGCGAAAGTTGATATTAAAAGGGGTCGAGGTAGGCCAAGACTAAATTTCGAAGACCATGTGAGCAAATTGCTCGAGGAAGGAAGGGTCAGGAGTACTCGGATACCTCGACGTGCATGTATGAAGAAGATGATAAATCTGAAAGAAGCGAAAGAGGTATGGATCGTGACACTTGGCGATCTGTTTTCTCTGGCTACCCGGTCAGGGACTGTGCGTGAAGATAAGTAAGTAACAAATAATTTTAAACAAAAATGACTAATACCCATAGATATCTAATTAATCTTTTCCGTTCTGTGAAATATTATAAATTTAAATTGCGCTGTATCAGGAGGTCACTGACCTTACGCGAGATATAGCTGTCATATCGGCCATTTGGTTTTTATGTATGCGTCATATGAAATATAATACATTCCTGTTACATGTTACGCGTCAGAGACGTTTATTTATAATAAAAAATAAATATCTATACAGGGGTAGACAGAGGTCTAGTCGAGACGATAAAATCCCTTCGACCCACCTTCCACAGAAGATATTTTTGGGACAACATGACAGGTGGTCAGCCCGTCGCCGTCTTTATGTCCACAGTTTATGAGTCCACAGCTGAACACAGGCCTCCCCCAAATATTGCCACTTAGAGCGGTCCCTAGCCACCTGCATCCATCGACTCCCCACGACATTCTGCAGGTCGTCGCTCCATCTTGTGGGGGATTGTCCTTCATTGCGTTTGCTTGTACGAGGTTGCCACTAAGAACCTTTCTTCCCCAACGGTTGTCAGTTCTACGGGCTATGCGGCTGGCCCATTGCCACTTCAGCGTGTTGATCCTTACAAACTATTATCATGGACGACAATTATACGCCGTAAAGTAAGTAAGAATACTGGTAAGATTAAGCTTGGCCGAATGGCCTACACAACGATTTATCGTCGCCAGCTCTAAAGTCCCGAGTTCAATTCTTGGTTGGTTCAATGTAGAAAACACTTTACAATTTTCTCGGGTCTGGCTGCTTCTTAGTACTACATATAGTATTAAAAAGGTAGAACCTTGGCTTACTTAAATACTCGACATAGATTGGGACAACATCACATACATTGCTCTGATCCCAATGTAAGCAGCTTAAGCACTTGTGCTATGGAATAGGAAACAACGAAGCTTGCAAGCTTACATTGCTTACATTGGGATCAGAGCAATGTATGTGATGTTGTCCCTGTCCATTTATATATGTATTTATTGATTTATTTAAAATATATTACGATTGTAAGTTTACGGTGTAAGAATATATCTTTAAAGAATCTTTAGAGATCGAAGATAGACATTAATATCCAGAAGTGGACTTATTTAATAAAAAATTTACGTTCGAAATTCGAATTCATGTTTAGTCACGATAGCCGAGTGGTTGGGTGCTCGGAATTCGAATCGAGACACCCGATTTTGATTCCCAGATAGGCTCGTACTTACGGATTTTACCACAAACTTATGTACGATTCATACCGTTGGTTTGGACAGAATGACGGTAATTGGGTCACTACCTGTCACGTTTTCCCACGTAGGTGGGTAGAAAGCACTTAATTGTCTGGATCTATATCTATGCCAGTATTGTAAATAGCGTGAAGATTTTTTATGTAGTATGAATAAGTAACCTTAGTACATTAATGGATACATGCGAAAGTTAACGCATAGCTGTAGGAATCCCATTACGAGCATCGATAGGAGCCGGCAGACTTTCCATAAATATTCCTTATTTTTGAATCTTGTGAAAGATTTAGGGAGGATGGTAAGAGACGCGACGGCTTGACATTATTCTCTTGGGAGAGAAGCAAAGCTCGCGTGGGACGCTATTTGCGTCGATACATTAGCGGCTTCTCGCATCAAGGGTACTTCGATAAGGGCCGAGCCGGCATCAGAGGCAGTTGAAGCGGGTAATAAAATAAAATATAAATATCTTCACGCAATTCCCAATACAGGGGTAGACAGAGGTCTAGTCTAGACAATTAAGTCTACCCACCATCCACCGACCCACCTTCCACCGAAGATATTTTCGGGACAACTTGACAGGTGGTGAGCCCGTCGACGTCTTTATGTCCAAGCCAACGATATAATTCGTACATGAGTTTTTTTTAAAACCCATTTGTACGAGCCTGCCACCTAGGGATCAAACTCGGGTCTCTTGACTCGGAATTCCGACTACCCAACCACTCGGCTATCGTGACTTTTTACTGGATCGGGTAAGTGGCGTAAATATTTTGAAGGATGATTATATGTTGCCATAAAGGCGATCGTCCTGTGCGATTGTAGCCGCTGGTGACAAGATGGCTGGTTCTATTCTCGCTCAACGGTTAAATTAGCCATTCGAAGTGGAAATGTAGCCAGCGTTCTTGGTACCATACCACGTGGTGTAGGGCTGTACGATAATTGTAGTTTTTTAGTTAAGACGTAATGTAAATACAAATTTAATCTAGTTTCTGAAAATTAAATATTAAAACATAAATAAACAGACTCAAGCTAAGACAGTTACTAGACTTCATAGAGTAAGTAACTCGTTCATAGGACGGTGTATAGGCTTGTACAACAATATCCCAGTAAATGAGCAAAGGCACGCTGGACTCACGAAAAATTCTTGGCTGCAAAACATCAGGGAGTCTTTCATACAACTTTTCTGCCTGGGTTTATCCATAATGGAGAGATATTCAAACACCTGACGGCCAACCTTCAGTAGTGAACAGTTACAAAGAAAAGAACTGAAGAAAAACTTAAATAACTTAAATAAATATGCATAATATTTTACATGCTATTTCTAATTATCTTCACGCAATTCCCAATACAGGGGTAGACAGAGGTCTAGTCTAGACAATTAAGTCTACCCACCATCCACCGACCCACCTTCCACCGAAGACTTTTAGAGACAACGTGACAGGTGGAGAGCCCGTCGCCGTCTTTATATCCAACGCATCGATATAATTCGTACATGAGTTTTTTTTAAAACCCATTTGTACGAGCCTGCCACCTAGGGATCAAACTCGGGTCTCTTGACTCGGAATTCCGACTACCCAACCACTCGGCTATCGTGACTTTTTACTGGATCGGGTAAGTGGCGTAAATATTTTGAAGGATGATTATATGTTGCCATAAAGGCGATCGTCCTGTGCGATTGTAGCCGCTGGTGACAAGATGGCTGGTTCTATTCTCGCTCAACGGTTAAATTAGCCATTCGAAGTGGAAATGTAGCCAGCGTTCTTGGTACCATACCACGTGGTGTAGGGCTGTACGATAATTGTAGTTTTTTAGTTAAGACGTAATGTAAATACAAATTTAATCTAGTTTCTGAAAATTAAATATTAAAACATAAATAAACAGACTCAAGCTAAGACAGTTACTAGACTTCATAGAGTAAGTAACTCGTTCATAGGACGGTGTATAGGCTTGTACAACAATATCCCAGTAAATGAGCAAAGGCACGCTGGACTCACGAAAAAATTCTTGGCTGCAAAACATCAGGGAGTCTTTCATACAACTTTTCTGCCTGGGTTTATCCATAATGGAGAGATATTCAAACACCTGACGGCCAACCTTCAGTAGTGAACAGTTACAAAGAAAAGAACTGAAGAAAAACTTAAATAACTTAAATAAATATGCATAATATTTTACATGCTATTTCTAATTATCTTCACGCAATTCCCTATACATGGGTAGACAGAGATCTAGTCTAGACAACTAAGTCCTTTCGTACCTCCTTCCACCGAAGACTTTTTAGAGACAACGTGACAGGTGGAGAGCCCGTCGCCGTCGTTATATCCAACCCAACGATGTAATTCGTAAATAAGTTTTTCAAAAACCCATAGATACGAGCCTGCCACTTGTGGATCGAACTTGGGCCCCTAGGCTCGAAACTCCGATCATCCAACCACTCGGCTATCGTGACTTTAATATTTTTTAATTTCTAATTGTTCTGTGTGTATTTAAAAAAAAAACACAAATAAAGTATACCTGCACAGATTCTTTCGCCTGTTTCTTCTTCACCAGAGGAACCTTATTACAAGACGATAGTATTCAAAAAAAAATGCAGTCAACAGATGTAATGTATGTTAATTATATACATAGATAGAGACAGCGTCACATACATTGCTCTGATCCCAAAGTGAGAAGCTTAAGCACGCGTGCTACGGAATCAGAAACAACGGAGGTACCACAAACGCCCAGACCCGAGAACGATGAACAAATGATTTATAAATATCTTCACGCCATTCCCTATACAGGGGTAGACTAAGGTCTACACAATTAAGTCCTTTTAACCCAACTTTCTCCGAAGATATTTTTCGGAGTGACAAGTGGTGTGTCCGTCGCCGTTTTTATATCCAACGCATCGATATAATTCGTACATGAGTTTTTTAAAACCCATTTGTACGAGCCTGCCACTTGTGGATCGAACTTGGGCCCCTAGGCTCGAAACTCCGATCATCCAACCACTCGGCTATCGTGACTTTAATATTTTTAATTTCTAATTGTTCTGTGTGCAAAGTTATTTAAAAAAAAACACAAATAAAGTATACCTGCACAGATTCTTTCGCCTGTTTCTTCTTCACCAGAGGAACCTTATTACAAGACGATAGTATTCAAAAATGCAGTCAACAGATGTAATGTATGTTAATTATATACATAGATAGAGACAGCGTCACATACATTGCTCTGATCCCAAAGTGAGAAGCTTAAGCACGCGTGCTACGGAATCAGAAACAACGGAGGTACCACAAACGCCCAGACCCGAGAACGATGAACAAATGATTTATAAATATCTTCACGCAATTCCCAATACAGGGGTAGACAGAGGTCTAGTCTAGACAATTAAGTCTACCCACCATCCACCGACCCACCTTCCACCGAAGATATTTTCGGGACAACGTGACAGGTGGAGAGCCCGTCGCCGTCGTTATATCCAACCCAACGATGTAATTCGTAAATAAGTTTTCAAAACCCATAGATACGAGCCTGCCACTTGTGGATCGAACTTGGGCCCCTAGGCTCGAAACTCCGATCATCCAACCACTCGGCTATCGTGACTTTTACTGGATCGGGTAAGTGGCGTAAATATTTTGAAGGATGATTATATGTTGCCATAAAGGCGATCGTCCTGTGCGATTGTAGCCGCTGGTGACAAGATGGCTGGTTCTATTCTCGCTCAACGGTTAAATTAGCCATTCGAAGTGGAAATGTAGCCAGCGTTCTTGGTACCATACCACGTGGTGTAGGGCTGTACGATAATTGTAGTTTTTTAGTTAAGACGTAATGTAAATACAAATTTAATCTAGTTTCTGAAAATTAAATATTAAAACATAAATAAACAGACTCAAGCTAAGACAGTTACTAGACTTCATAGAGTAAGTAACTCGTTCATAGGACGGTGTATAGGCTTGTACAACAATATCCCAGTAAATGAGCAAAGGCACGCTGGACTCACGAAAAATTCTTGGCTGCAAAACATCAGGGAGTCTTTCATACAACTTTTCTGCCTGGGTTTATCCATAATGGAGAGATATTCAAACACCTGACGGCCAACCTTCAGTAGTGAACAGTTACAAAGAAAAGAACTGAAGAAAAACTTAAATAACTTAAATAAATATGCATAATATTTTACATGCTATTTCTAATTATCTTCACGCAATTCCCTATACATGGGTAGACAGAGATCTAGTCTAGACAACTAAGTCCTTTCGTACCTCCTTCCACCGAAGACTTTTTAGAGACAACGTGACAGGTGGAGAGCCCGTCGCCGTCGTTATATCCAACCCAACGATGTAATTCGTAAATAAGTTTTTCAAAAACCCATAGATACGAGCCTGCCACTTGTGGATCGAACTTGGGCCCCTAGGCTCGAAACTCCGATCATCCAACCACTCGGCTATCGTGACTTTAATATTTTTTAATTTCTAATTGTTCTGTGTGTATTTAAAAAAAAAACACAAATAAAGTATACCTGCACAGATTCTTTCGCCTGTTTCTTCTTCACCAGAGGAACCTTATTACAAGACGATAGTATTCAAAAAAATGCAGTCAACAGATGTAATGTATGTTAATTATATACATAGATAGAGACAGCGTCACATACATTGCTCTGATCCCAAAGTGAGAAGCTTAAGCACGCGTGCTACGGAATCAGAAACAACGGAGGTACCACAAACG
The DNA here is from genome assembly GCA_029286605.1 of Sericinus montela. Classification (NCBI taxonomy): domain Eukaryota; kingdom Metazoa; phylum Arthropoda; class Insecta; order Lepidoptera; family Papilionidae; genus Sericinus; species Sericinus montela. Next base: position 1,155,457 of record JAGSMR010000068.1, on the reverse strand, counting down.
CCCAGACCCGAGAACGATGAACAAATGATTTATAAATATCTTCACGCCATTCCCTATACAGGGGTAGACTAAGGTCTACACAATTAAGTCCTTTTAACCCAACTTTCTCCGAAGATATTTTTCGGAGTGACAAGTGGTGTGTCCGTCGCCGTTTTTATATCCAACGCATCGATATAATTCGTACATGAGTTTTTGAAAAAACCCATTAGGGATCGAACTGGGGTCTCTTGACTCGAATTGTGATCACCCGACAACTCGGCTATCGTTACTTTTTTGATTCAATATTAATAGAAGGTTTGATTTCAATAAAAATGTCACATCAAACTGACCCCAAACTCAATGAAATCAGGATGGCGTCATGCACATTATTAAAACCTGTACATAGAAACAAGACTGACAAAGTTATTGGGGGGCGAAGAGATGAACAAACATAAAACCGGTAATTTTAATGTATTTATCTATATTAATAAAATTACAGAGGTCTGCGTTTATGTGCGCATCATGAAAAAACTACAGGATAGATTTCAATTAAGTTTATTAAGTTTAATTTCTTAGACATGTAGTAGAAAATATCACAATAATTAACATTTAAAACAAGTAAAACGTTAATTATTGTGATATTTTCATTACATATAAATTAATAAAAAACTATAAATGTAAATATAATTGGAGTGTCTGTTTGTAATATTGAAATAACCGCTTTTTAGTACATGTATATGAATGTACATTTTACATACACCAAAATAACATTTTATTAAGGATTTTTGTCTGTATGTCTGTATGTTTGTTCCGGTTAATCTCCGAAATGACTCGACCTACTTCGACGGGACTTTCACTGGCAGATAGCTGGTGTTATAAGGAGTAATTTAGGCTTTTAATTTACTTTTTACTTTTATTTCAAAACAATTAGGCAATTCCCAATACAGGGGTAGACGGAGGTCTAGTCTAGACAATTAAGTCCGTTCGACCCACCTTCTACCGAAGATGTCTTCGAGACAACGTGACAGGTGGTGAGTCTTTATGTCCAAGCCAACGATTCAATTCATACATAAGTTTTTGAAAAACCATTGGCACGAGCCTACCAACTGGGGATCGAACTCGAGTCTCTCGACTCGAAATTCCGACCACCCAACCACTCGGCTATTGTGACTTTTTTGAAATGATTTCGATTAATGGTGTTTGAATGGTGTGAATTGCTTTGGGGTGTTGGCCTGATATATAGAACCACTCACTCTCTTCCGAATAGTCAGAATAGCCGAGTGGTTGGGTGATCTGAATTCGAGTCAAGAGACCTGAGTTCGATACCAATGGCTACTATACTACTATACTAGACCTCTGTCTACCCCTGTATTGGGAATTGCGTGAAGATATTTATTTATTTTTTATTTACGTGCTATCCCAAGCTATAAATATCTCTGTATACAATTTTATCCAGATCAGTTCAGATGTTCTGGTGTGGTTAAGTAACAAAGACAGTGAACACTGTAATAGGAACTACAAAGTTCCACAGTTCACTGGGAGAACACGTCCTCCCCGGGAATCGAACACCCGTATTAACGGGTTGTGTTCCTTTTTCTGTCACAAACTCCGTCAAAGTGCGAGAACGAAAGTGGAAAATGTTTTCATAACATATCCCAAATTCCGGGGTAGACAGAGGTCGTGACACTCAGTCCTTCGCACTACTCACCGTAGCTGAAGGGCCAAGGGTTGTGGGTCCGAATCCAGCTGGGCGCAAACGTTTCTGTGATGTATATAAATGTTTTTGCTCTCTTCATGGATGACCCGAGTTCGATCCCCAGGTGGAAGGTTCGTAACAATGAGTTTTTCAAAAACTTAATTAACGAATTAAATCGTTGGCTTGGACATGAAGACGGCGACGGGCTCATCACCTGTCACGTTGTCCCGAAAATATCCTTCGGTGGAAGGTGGGTCGAAGGGGCTTAATTGTCTAGACTAGACCTCTGTCTACCCCTGTATTGGGAATTGCGTGAAAATATTTATTTATTTATTATTTATTCTTTCATGCTTGGTTGTATAAATAAACAAATATACATACACGACAGGGACAACATCACATACATTACTCTGATCCCAAAGTAAGCAGCTATAGTTCGCGCGATACGGAATAAGAAACAACGATCGCACCACTGACGCTGAAACCCGAGAGAATGTTGAAAAAGACCCACATTGACCCTTCTGAATCGAACCTGGAACCTCAGAGCTGGCGTCACCATGAAAACCGGCGTGTACGCCACTCGTCCACGGACGTCGAGTGGTTATATGTATATATGAATATTAATCTATGTTAATATTCATATATATGGGAAAAAGTTTCTTCGCATTTTTTAAGAAAATTCACAACATTTTTTAATATACTTACTTACATTTAACTAAAGTATAAAGTAAAGTAAGTTGTAGGCAGGGCCATGATCCCATTGCTGTAGAAGTTTTGTGGCTTCTTTGCAGTCCTCTCGTGATGTTAACCTGACACTGCCTAAAGAATTCTGAAGAGACCGAAACAGGTGGAAATCTGAAGGTGCAAGGTCAGGACAATACGGCGGATGCATTAACACCTCCCAGCCAAGCTCTCTTAATTGTTGCTGTGTGGCTAAAATGTGCGAGGATAACGCTAGTTATCATGATGAAAAACCACACCCCTTCTGTTGATTAATTCCAGCCGCTTTCTCTCAACTTCTTGCTTTAATCTCATCAGTTGTTCGCAGTGGAGTTCAAAATCGATGGTCCTGCCTGGTGGTAACAGCTCATAATGAATAATGCCCTTCCAATCCCACCACACACACAGCATCACCTTGTTGCGAGTTAACCCGAGTTTCGCCATAATCTATGAAGCCTGACAGACCTTTGACCACGACCTTTTCCGCACATTCTTGTGTAAGTGATGCACTTTTCATCACCAGTTATCAGCTTCTTCAAAAATGGTTCGGTTTCATTACGTCGTAATAAAGAATCACAAATGAGTACACGGTTCATTAGGTTTCTTTCAGTGAGTTCGTGAGGTACCCAAATGTCGACCTTTTTGTGAACCCAATTTTTTCATATGCTCTAAAACTGTTTTGTGGTCAATTCCCAGCTTCTTTCTTCTACGTTCTTCTTCTTCATTCTTCAGCTACGTTGTAACTACTGATATGCCGATCTTGCTGCACTTTTTCAAAATGGCATCCATTTTGTCCGTAATAGCGACGTGCATCTCTAACATCAGAATTTCCGGATTGAAAACGCTTAAAGTAAATTTGTGCTACTCTCACAGATACTGTACTAGTCGCATATTAGGTTTCGCGGCTTGCGTTGCATTTTTACCTTTTTTTGTAGTAAAATTTTAAAATGTATCGAATTTCTTCATTAGATTCACTCATCTTGACAGTACAAAAATAAATAAAAATCACACATTCTCCTAATTTGAATTTGGAATTATCTTCTTTAAAATTTAAACTTTTAATGATACCAAAACCTGCCAGATACAAATAATATAGCCAAAGAGATTTTATTACAAGTTCGCGCATACTACGATAAGACTTTTTCCTCAACCTATTACATGTATGTATATTGTACCATTAGCTTGAACATACAGACGGCAATAAGCTCACCGCTTGTCGCGTCGACTCAAATAAGCTTCGGTGGAAAGTTAGTCGAACTTCATTGTGTAGACCTATGTGTACCCTAATATGGTAAATTGCTTGAAAATAGAAATAGAATAAATGTAAACCAAGACCCGTTAGCTTCAAGGCTAGGTCATTTCCAACTTGGCACATTAATTACCTCGTAATTATATAATTAGTAATTAATATTATGAATTACGGCCGATAAATATTAATTTATTCGTAAAAATCAATATAATAACTAATTAATAAATTAACAGTCACGATAGCCGAGTAGTTGGGTGATCAATAAAGAGACCCTAATTCGATTCCATAAGCTAGTGACCAATGGTTTTTTCAAAAACATACGTATATTCATATCGACGGGCTCAACACCTGTACCGTTGTGTTACCACCGTTATCTCTTAACCTGTGTCAGTCGCCAACGACAATTTTTTTAGCTAGCTGATAAAGTTTTGGATAATTAATTGATTAGATTAATAAAGTTGTTATTGAAAAAGTTACTTCGCAACACTCCGCATGCAAATATAAAAAGGGATTATGTTTCCTGGTCCGAAGAGAAGAAGAGCACCACCCTCCCTCCCACACTATTACAGTAATAAAATTACATTGAATAAATGTTTGGTATTAGTGCGCAAACCAATTATAGGTTTGCTCATCATTTTTTAAAACTAAGGACAGATAACTTAAAGAATAAGGTTTTATATATGTGTATTATAGACATATTCACACACATATGGTTTACAAATTAACATTGATCTTAGCAAATTTCATAACATAGTTGTATAGGAACCATACAATTTGTTTTACAAAGTTTCACTTATGTGCTTCAGCAGTTTATTTTTAAAGGTATAGTATGAGTCATTAAATATTTCAAGGCCAGATATCTTCATGTTGAGTTTATTGTAAAACGAAAATACTCTCGCAAGGGGATGGTGCAATCCCAAATTGGTTCGACATAAATCTACTTTGAATGTCTTGGATTGTAATTGGATATCTATGATATTTCGAAGGTATATTTAGCTTCATATTTTCCAGAAGATATATCCTTTTAGTTCTACAATTGAGAATGTTGTAAAGAAACATTATATCTGAGACTAATCGTCGATTTCGTAATGTATATAAATAACCCAACCCACCACTCGGCTATCATGACTTTTACATGCATATATACACAGTCAGGTCATAAGTATTGTCACACAGTAAAAACTTTTCTTTTAGAATGCTGGCCACAAAAAAGTTTATTGAATTCGAATTTCGAATTGTTCATGAAAATAAAACTACATACTTTTTAGAATTTTACTCATTTTTAAATATGGAGTGGACGCTTAAAGAAGACCGTGTTGCAGTTATTGCGTGGCATCGTTGTGATTACGCGCCAATTCAAGTTTTTTACATACTGAAAAATTTGAATATAACCAAAAGATTCGTTTATCGTACCATCAAACGATAAAATGAAGACTCTAGTGTAGATGACAGGTCAAGAAGTGGTCGCCCTCGGTCTGTTAGGACTCCAGCAGTGATAAAAGCTGTGGAGGCTCGAATTCAAAGAAATCCCAAACGTAAGCAGAAACTGTTGGCCCTTCAGATGGGGTTAAGCAGAACCACGGGGAAAAGGGTGTTAAATGAAGACTTAGGGGTTCGGGCATATCGAAGAAAAACAGGACATTGTTTGAATGCTCGTCTAATGCACCTGAGACTGAAGAGATGCCGCGCTTTGTTTAAGAGGTACGCGGGAAAAAAATATCGGAAAATTCTTTTTTCGGATGAAAAATTTTTTACCGTAGAAGAGAGCTACAACAAACAAAATGATAAGGTGTACGCACACAGTAGTGAAGAAGCGAGCAACCGTATTCCGCGTGTCCAACGAGGTCATTTTCCACCCACGCCCATAGTATGGTTGGGAGTTTCTTATTGGGACTTAACAGAGGTACATTTTTGCGAGAAAGGTGTAAAAACGAATGCAGTTGTGTATCAAAATACAGTCCTGACGAACCTTGTGGAAGCTGTTTCTCATACCCTGCTCAATAACAGGCACTGGGTATTCCAACAAGATTCGGCGCCAGCTCATAGAGCGAAAAGCACACAAGACTGGATGGCGGCGCGTGAAATCGACTTCATCGGGCACGAAGACTGACATAGCACCTCAGACGCTGCTGCCCATCTTCAGTATGATTATTTTGGTCTGATATTTTTAGGTATGGTTATCCCGCCATCTATCGGTTGCCATAACGATATACAAAGTTGTTTCAGTTAGTCGCCTCTTACGACATCCACGGGAAGAAAAGGAGTGGTAATATTCTTAAGCCTTCAATTCTTCCTTCTTCAATATTAAAAAAGTCACGAGTTCGATCCCCAGGTGGCAGTACCAATGAGTTTTTCAAAAACTTATGTACGAATTTCATCGTTGGCTTGGACAAAAAGGCGGCGACGGGCTCACCACCTGTCACGTTGTCCCGAAAATATCTTCGGTGGAAGGTGGGTCAAAGGGACTTAATTGTCTAGACTTGACCTCTGTCTACCCCTGTATTGGGAATTGCGTGAAGATATTTATTTATTTATAATATTCTTAAGCCGTTACCACTCGGCAATATGCACCGTTACCACATGCATATATAATGGTTATTAATTTATTTAAGAAATTTGTTGAAGAGAAACTTCATAAGAAGGGTTATTATGATATAAATAATTATATATGTTAATGACAGTTACCCCGGGGAAATAGGTGATCGCTCACAAGTTAAATATAAAGAATATATATTTCCACATATTGTATCATCATAGAAAAAGATTAACCAAATAAAGAGGACCTACTAAGTTATTTTCATGTGTTTAATCTTCGCTAGAGGAACCTTATTACGAAACGGTATTACTTGGTAGGCCTTGGTATACGGATACCTAGACGTGCATGTATGAAGAGAATGATGACAGGAAGAAGCGAAAGAGGTATGTGAAAATCTCACGATCTTTTTCGATCACTTTGCGATGTCCTCTCTGGCTACCCAGGGATTATGAGTGTAGACTGAAGAAAATTTATTCATTTTGGTATTACCACAGAGCAATCTTTTCCCCTATCGTTGTCCTTATGTATATAATGTAGTTGGTAGAGACCCACCCTGAAAGTTTTTTTAGTACTTTAAAGCACTCCAAAAGCTGAGATGTCTTAGTATTCAGTTATTAATTTTTTTATACATAATAGGTTATATATATTGTATAGGTTTTTACAATTAGACCTCTTTATAATATTAGTACAGATCATCAAATCTACATATAAATAAAATTGAAGTGTCCATTTGTAATTCCAAATTAACAGATTTTCACTAAGGGTATTTACATAACAATAAGTACAAACATATATAGATAGGAACAATATTTTGCGAAAATTCATCTTAATCAAATAAATAACTTTAATTAACAAACAAGGGGTGGACTTAATGCCTTTTGGCCTTCTCTGCCGCATATATAAGGCGCATAAACAATATGGAAAATAGCTATCCTACAATCCATATTATTTATGTACCTTCTCGATTTACTATATTTCTCCACACCCTGGGAGGCACAGAATGCCAAAAGGCATTAAGTCTACCCCTTGCTTTTTTCCCGCCATTTGGTGTCACAATAAAGTATTAATAAATAAATATATAACTTGTGGTAACGGTATAAGATTACTGCCACTCCCTTTTTTCGCGACTAAGGGAAACAGCCTTGAATATCGTTATGGCAACCGATAGATGGCGGTATAACTGTCTTAAAAATATCAGACCAAAATAATCACACCGACGATGCAAGGGCAGCAGCGTCTGAGGTGCGAGTGGTCTGGTACTGCGATCGCCAATGCGTTTGCCAAGCGTGGCGATTATGGCAAATCATTCCTATGGGAGAGGCCTATGTCCAGCAGTGGGCTTAAACAGGCCGTTATGTATGTATGTATATAAATAAATAAATAAAATAAATATATTTTGTATTGATTATTATTAATTATTAAGTTATCTAGCATATAAGTTAAGTCACGATAGCGGAGTGGCTGAGTGGTCGGAATTTTGAGTCGAGAGACCCGAGTTCTATCCCCAGGTGGTTGGCTCGTACCACTGGTTTTTTCAAAAAAAAAACTTATGTACGAATCATATCGTTGGCTTGGACATAACGACGGCGTGAACTCACCAATCTTACGAAATATCTTCGGTGAAAGGTGTATCGAAGGGACTTAATTGTCTAGAATAGACCTCTGTCTACCCCTGTATTGGGAATTGCGTGAAGATATTTATTTACGTGTGTCTAAGAAATAAAAAATTATCTTCACGCCATTCCCAATACTGGTATCGACACAGGTGTAGATAATTAAGTCCTTTCGAGCCAACTTTCTCCGCAGACTATTTTTTGGGACAGCGTAATTGGTTGTGAGTTTGAATAATAATATCTTCAAAGCCATTCATAATACTGGGATGGTCAGAGATATGGACAATTAAGTCCTTTCGACCAGACTTTCAACAAAGACAATTTTTAGTACAACGTCGTTAAAGCCGTCTTTATGTGAAAGTCGAGAGTCCTTCCGGAGATTGAACTCGGGTCTCACCAACCACTCGGCTATCGTGCCATATTTTTGTGCAAAATTGTATTTAGTATATGCCGTAATAAATAAGGATTCCTTTCTTCTTTCTGTCAAAGGTTTCTGGTCTTTCTGTCTGTTCTGTGACAGAGAGAAGAAAGGAATCTTCACCGAACGCCATTTCCCCACATTTTTAGTCTTATTCTCTTTACTTCTATCAGCTCTCTATTTCTTTATTCTCAAAGATCCTTTACATTACGGCTACCATCATTTAGTATTTAAATTTCAAATAATAGCGGTACACCACCCTCCTTTTCTTCGTTATTTCTTCATCAGCTTTTATAGCAAGGTTGTCTGGAAGAAACTGCTTTTTAGTAACAAGACCGCCTCTAGTACTACCTTTATGTTCTTTGCACTTATTTTGTGGTGTACAATGAAGAATATATAAATAAATAAATACTTAAGGTGGTTGGGTTCACCCTGCTAAGGGCATAATATTTGTAAATTTGGATTTTTATTCTTGTAAATCGAATGAAATTTAGAATATTATATGAAAATGGAAATAAGTCACGATAGCCGAGTGGTTGGGTGATCGGAATTTCGAGTCGAGAGACCCGAGTTCGATCCCCAGGTGGCAGTACCAATGAGTTTTTCAAAAACTTATGTACGAACTATATCGTTGGCTTGGACATAAAGACGGCGACGGGCTCACCATCTGTCACGTTGTCCCGAAAATATCTTCGGTGGAAGGTGGGACAAAGGGACTTAATTGTCTAGACTAGACCTCTGTCTACCCCTGTATTGGGAATTGCGTGAAGATATTTTTTTACTTTTTATATAAAAATGGAGGGGACAGAGCTTATGTTTATAGTTAAGGCATGCTATTAATATGGCGAAATAAAATGCGACACTATAGCTTAGTAGCTGGAGACACTGCATTCGAAGCTCAAGTTTGCGGGTTCGAGTCTCGCTAGGAGCAAACATTCGAGTGATGTATACGAATGTTTGTACTCGAGTCATATATGTTTATATGTATATATGAATATTAGTATGTATTAATATGTATATACATATATTAATATCCCATAATAACCCATAAGGTTATCTGGAAGAGATCGCTCTTAAAGCGATAAGACCGCCTTGTTGTACTTACCTTCTGTGTATTTCCTACTTTCTGTAATCTCTGTTTTTTTCTTAAGTTTAAGTGGTGTACAATAAAGAATATATAATAATAATAATATATTACATTGAACCGTTTTCTTGGACACTAAGACGTGTTATCTAGATCTCTAGACCACTGTCTATCCCAGTACTGGTAAAGTGTGTAAAGATTTGCTTAAGACATTATAACAATTTTATTAAGACTTATCGAAGACCACGTCAGCAAATTGTTCAATGAGGGGAGGGTCAAGAGTACACGGATACTTAGACGTGCGTGTATGAAGATGATGAATCTGAAAGAAGCGAAAGAGGTTTGTAAGGATCGTGACACTTGGCGATCTGTTCTCTCTGGCTAACCCGTCAGGGACTGTGCGTGAAGATAAATAAATAAAATATAAATAAATCTGCTTAAGGATTATATATTTACGCATTTTGCCAATACATAGGATATTATACATAGGATAAGAACAACATCACATACATTGATCTGATGCCAAAGTAAGCGTTTAGGCATTTGTATTATGGAATCAGAAATAATAAATAAATATCTTCACGCAACTCCCAATACAGGGGGTACAACCTCTTGAGAAAATTTAGAAAAACTGTTATCTACACCGTGTATCGTACAGGGACCTCTGAGATGACGACACCGTGTAATTTTGTGCGTACGCCACTCGTTCACGGAGGTCGTCAAATACAATAAATAATAATAATAATAAATAAATAAACATCATCAGGCAATTCCCTATACAGGGGTAGACAGAGGTCTAGTCTAGACAATTAAGTCCCTTCGACCCACCTTCCACCGAAGATATTTTCGGGACAACGTGACAGTTGGTGAGCCCGTCACCGCCTTTATGTCCAAGCCAATGATATAACACGTACATAAGTTTTTGAAAAATACATTGGTACGAGTCTGCCACCTGGGGATCGAACTCGTGTCTCGTGACTCGAATTCCGACCACCCAACCACGCGGCTATCGTGACTTTTACAATATCGTCGTATCAAATACAATACAGTAAACAATAAAAATCCTTGTCTTTCCTGATACGTTAATCATCAAACTACGCTTAGCTTTTTTGCTAATAAGTTTTTTTATGTTAAATCCTGGCAATTTGCCAAGTCCGCCACTGGCAATTGCCAACCCTACAACACGTTAAGTTGTTATACTTGTTTTTGTTTCAATTCCACCAGCTTCCACGCATTACAATTTATCATTAGTATCTGTTACAACTTCGTTAAGGAAGCACGTCGGCCATTTTGTTTTTAACGTTCGATCGACAGTGAATTTTAAAAACGTGAAGTTTTAATAAATCTTGCGTAATTTTTTAATTGTTTACATAATTGAATAATTGTGCGTATTTATATTTTAAGTGTTTTAACATGAACAACTTTTAATATTATTGTTATTTTATTTATGTTATTCCTTCAATTGTTATTGTGTTGGATGATAGGTGAGTGATTTTTTTGTAAAACTGATTTAATTTTGGCGTCTGCTACAAGCTAAGCTGCCAATATATTTTATATTTTTAAACAATCCTTTCATTAAATACGATTTTATATTTTGGTAACTGTAATAAATACACAAACTTAAAATAAGTATACCTGTAACCGTAATACGTGCAAAAATAGCGGTCTAGAAATTACTGTTGCAGGACATAGACAGAGGTCTATTCCCATAACGGACGCTTTGTTTTTGTACGCTTGGCAAGCGGATTGACGAACACAGTATAGACGCTGCTGTCCGTTATTGGTCTTCTGAATTTGAATCTGTTATTTTTTGGGGGTTATCCTGCTACCTTTCGGTGCCAAATTGTATTTTCTTGTCTTAGTCACCACTTGTAACACCCACGGGAAGATAAATGGTATGTTCTAATATCCGTATCCACATGGAAAAACCAACCTACATCATTCCATGGATAACTTATTTTTATAGAATTAGCAACGAGCGGAATCCAAATTCGAAACAAGCAAAATTTTAAAACGTTTGACGCGTTCCATTTTTAAATCCTCCAAAGAGACGCATGATTATTAAAAATATTCGCTATAAAAAAAAAACAAATTAAATATGTATTGAACTGACACTGGTTGTTTTGAAGTTAGGATTCTTTTTTTTTCTAATCTTGATTTCTTTTTAATCACAAACAACATGAAACCCGTTTACTTGTCTTTTTTTTTATAATAATCTATTTTTAAAATTCATTTTGTTGGTTTTTAAATGTGATATTTTGCATAAAGACTCCGTCTTTCTGACCTTCATATTGCAAATGTATATTTCAAGTTATGCGGGAAATTAGTAAGTATATCCTTTATCAATTTGATGACATGATACCCGGGTTACTAGTGCAACACGGGTATCAGGTAGCTATGCTTTCGATGCTTAAGGTTGCGTCTTCGAATCCCGCTAATACTTGTGTGATCTATATTAATGTGTATACACGAGTCATTTATACATGTAAACATGTATAAATGAATATATAAATGAATATGCGAGAAATCTGTTTCTATGTAAGTGTATTTCCATAAGCTTTGAACTCTAAGTAAGCGATAGGCTCGCCAACTGTCATATTGTACCTCACAGGCTTTGATAAAGGGTCCAAAGGGTCCCAAACGGGTTACTGTGAAAGGTGGTTCTAAAGGACTTCATCGTTTGGAACACAGCCTATTGGGAATGTGCGCGAAGATAAAAAAAACTTTTAAAAAAATATGAAATATCTTCACGCTATTCACAATGCAGGGGTAGACAGGTCTACACAATTAAATCGTTTCGACCCACCTTTCACCGAAGAAATTTTTGAGACAACGTGACAGGTGGTGAGCCCGTATTAATATCCAAGCCAACGATAATATTCATACAGAAGTTTTTTTAAAAACCCATCGGTACGAGCCTGCTACTTAGGGATCGAACTTGGCTCTTTTAACGATTTAATTATACGCAAAGTTTTATGTCCAACTACGTTTGGCAAGATCGCCAATCCGTTTGCCAAACGTAGCGATTATGGCAAACCTTCCCGTAGAGGACAGATCGTGTTATCTGGGATGCAGGGTTTGTACTTAACGCAAACTTTGTACTTTTAAATAAAATAAAATAAATATCTTCACGCAATACCCAATACAGGGGTAGACAGAGATCTAGTCTAGACAATTAAGTCCCTTTGACCCACCTTCCACCGAAGATATTTTCGGGACAACGTGACAGGTAGTGAGCCCGCCGCCGTCTTTACGTCCAAGCCAACGATAAAATTCGTACATAAATTTTTCGAAAAACCCATTGGTACGTGCCTGCCACCCGGGGATCGAACTCGGGCCTCGATTCGAAATTCCGAGCACCCAACCACTCGGCTATCGTGACTTTGTTTGTACTTTTAAATAAATAAATAATAAATAAATATCTTCACGCAATTCCCAATACAGGGGTAGACAGAGGTCTTAGTCTAGACAATTAAGTTCCTTCGACCCACCTTCCACCGAAGATATTTTCGGGACAACGTGACAGGTGGTGAGCCCGTCGCCGCTTTTATGTCCAAGCCAACGATGTAATTCGTACATAAGTTTTTTTGAAAAACTCATTGGTACTGCCACCTGGGGATCGAACTCGGGTCTCTCGACTCGAAATTCCGACCACCCAACAACTCGGCTATCGTGACTTACTTTGTACTTTTAAATTAAATTAATCCATCTAAGGATCGTGTGGTAACGGTGTTAGAATATTGCCACTTCCTTTCTTCCCGTGGGTGTCGTAAGAGGCGACTAAGGGAAGCAGCCTTGAATATCGTTATGGCAGCCGACAGATGATGGGATAACCATCTCTCAAAATATCAGACCTGAATAATCAGACCGAGGATGGGCAGCAGCGTCTGAGGTGCGAGTGGTCTGGTACTGCAATCGCCAATCCGCTTGCCAAGCGTGGCGATTATGGCAAATCCTCCGTATGAGAGAGGTCTATGTCCAGCAGTGGACTTTAACAGGCCGTTATGTATGTTATGTATGTATGTAATCTATCTATATACGAGTATGTACTGTAGCGCCCGTCAGACGTAGTTGCCCTAGGACCTATTTACGGTGCCCCACATCTAGTCCAAATGATTACCATACTGAACCATTCTCGAATCCCTCTGAACACACACAAAGAATTTCATCAAAATCGCTCCAGCCGTTTAGGAGCTTAGACAGACACACGTTCAGAAGAATTATCTATGCATACAAATAAAAATATCTTCACGCGATGCCCAATACAGGGGCAGACAGAGTTTTTTAATCTACCACTGTTTCGTAATGAAAGAAACTCCGTAGGTATCCTCATTTTTAGCTTTATTTTATAAAATAAATAAATATCTTCACGCCATTTCCAATACAGTACGCACATACAATACAGGGGTAGACAGAGTTTTTTAATCTACCACCGTTTCGTAATGAAAGAAACTCCGTAGGTATCCTAATTTTTAGCTTTATTTTATGTAATAAATAAATATCTTCACGCCATTCCCAATACAGTACGCACATACAATACAGGGGTAGAGAGAGGTCTAGTCTAGATAATTAAGTCCCTTCGACCCACCTTCCTCCGAAGATATTTTCGGGACAAAGTGACAGGTGGTGAGCCCGTCGCCGTCTTGATGTCCAAGCCAACGATTTAAATCGTGCGTAAGTTTTTGAAAAACCCATTGGAACGGCATCGCGTAAAGATATTTTTTTTGTTAGGGACTTAATTATCTAGACTAGACCTCTTTCTACCCTTATATTGGGAATTGCGTAAAGTAATTAGTGTTTCGCGTTAAATGTTAAGCCGCGGAGCGCTGCTGATAAGTAGAAGCGACATACCATTCATCACGACCTCACTAAAACTACAAACCTGATTGAAATTTTGCATAATTACTCATTCCGCGATGCAGACGCTCTAATAACTGGTTATATGTAAATCTAAAACATTATTTTCTTTTTTTTAATAACTGTGGTGAAGAAAAAGTCCAGTCAATCAATATCAAACAATATCAATCTGTATGCAAAGCCTGTCCATTAACAGGTTTAAGAGATTTATTAAAGAAAAGCTTTATAGGAAGGGTTATTATAATATAAATGAGTATATTAATGACAGTAACCCCTGGGAATGAGGTGATCGCTCACAAGCTATTTCTAGAAAATATCACATTACATTTGTATAATGCATTATATTGTTAAAACTATTGACCAAAAAAGAGGATAACTACCGAATTTCTTTCGCCTGTTTCTTCTCCGTTCGAGGAACCTCATTACGAAACCGTGGTAGATTAAAAATGACTATCGATAAAAAAATATACATTCTTATGTCGATGAATAAATGATTTGATTTGATTTATATATAATTATATTAATATCTGTATCTGTATATAATTGTATATAATCTGTATATAATAATAATGATTGATTTATCGATATAAGTAGCATACATTACATCCACCGATCGGCATTTGTTTAATCTACCACCGTTTCGTAATGAGGTTCCTCTAACGGAGAAGAAACAGGCGAAAGAAACTCTGTTGGGATACTTCTGTTTAAGCTTTATTTTATAAAATAAATAGGTCGGAAATTCGAGTCAAGAGACCCGAGTTCTATCACCAGGTGGTAGGCTGACTTTTTCCGTGGGGATACCTCTTTTTTAGTTTTATTTTATAAAGGAAATACAAAAACAGTAATTAAATTAGAAATAGCATGGGAGCAATCAAGTTATTCCCAGGGGCTGCTGTCATTAATATAACCATTTATATTGTAAGAACCCTTTTTGTACAGTTTTTCTTTGGTAAATGCTTTAAACCTGTGTATAGGCAAACTGCACTTTTGCCGGGATTTTGTTGTAGAATCGTACACACCACCCCATGAATGAGTCCATGGAGTGTAGTAACTGGCGTTGTAAGCTTGTGTTTGTTCCTTGTATTAACATTGTGTATGTCACTATTCTTTTTAAAGTTGTAATGTGCATACAATACATTTTCATATAGATATTGAGTTGCCAATGTTAAAATATTTATTTCTTTAAAATTTTCTCAAATAAAAAAAATACATAAATTATACCAATATACACCTAAATCTACTTATATAGAAATATTAAATCCAATAATAAACTTAAATGACATAGATAAGAAAAATAATTCGCGTATTTTTTAGAAGTATAAAGGCAGTACAAAGGTAGTAAGTACATATATTTATGTTTATATATTTTTTACTGCTAATATGCTAGAAACTGACATATTTCATGTTACAAAACGAATGTCGACAATACAATAAGTCATGATAGCCGAGTGGTTGGGTGGTAGGAATTTCGAGTCGAGAGACCCGAATTCGGTCTCCAGTGGAAGGCTTGTACCAATGGGTTTTTCAAAAACTTATGTAAATAAGATCGTTGGCTTGGACATAAAGACGGCGACGGGCTCATCACCTGTCACGTTGTCCCGAAAATATCTTCGGTAGAAGGTGGGTCGAAGGGACTTAATTGTCTAGAATAGCCCTCTGTCTACCCTTGTATTGGGAATTGCGTGTAGATATTTATTTATTATTTAATAAAAACGAATGGGAAGACCATTCGTCACATCAGCCGTTTTGTGGCCATTCTAAAAAGGCTTAAATATTTTCTACATAACAGAGTAAAAAACATTTAATGTCATATTATTATACAGCAGATTCATAAGCTAATGCAACCAAATATTTTTATCACTGCTAGTCGCTTTTGATTACAGAAAAGCAGAAGTAAAAAAAAGCAGAAGTCGATTTTTATAATTGAAAAATGTTTTATTAAATTCCTTGTCACCATTAACAGTTTCATTCGTAGTAATATTTTATTATCTTCACTCATGCCTACGCGTGTAATTTATGAAGTAATGTGATACTAAAACACCTGTTTAATTATATAATAAATGGGGAAATCATCGTCATACATTGCCCTGATCTGATGAAATCTGACGAGGAATCGTACCCGAAAAATCAGAGCTGGGGACGCCATGAAAACCGATGTGCTGGGCACTCGTCCACGGAAGACGTCAAATATTGTCCCACCGATAACAAGTTTTTCCGCCGAAACCACCTTCCAACCTTCGTTCGTGTATGATGTCTGCCTGTGGCCGAAACTGAAACCGAATTTCGGCCGCTATACATCAATATTTACCCTTAATACGACCTACGTGGACGAGAGGTGTCAACACGGGTTTTCAAGGTGTCGTCATCACGAGGTGTCGGGTACGATTCCCGGACCACCATGTTTTTCTACATTTTCTCGGGTCTGGGTGTTTGTGGTGCCTTGGTTGTTTCCGATTCCCATACCACAAGTGCTTTAGCATCCTACATTGGGATCGGAGCAATGTATGTGATGTTGTCCCTATCTATATACGTATTACCTTAAAAGTATGAATGTAAAAACGAAATATCATATTAGAACTTGACACTTTTAAAGTAAGGAACATGTAATTCAATATTGCAACTACATTTATACAAGTAGTTGCAATATTGAATATTGAATTACATGTTACAACTTTAGAACAAGGATCATTAAGACAGGGGAAGGCCATAGAATAGAGGCTTTCGAGATGTGGGGTTGGAGGCGCATGTTGCGAATTCCCTTGACAGCCAAGCGGACAAACCTGTCTCTCCTCCTACTCTCCTCCATAAGCAAGCAACGTATGCTCCCTTACTTCGGGCACATTATGCGACGACATGACGATATCTTAGAAATGTTAATAATAACGTGCAATAAGTAGGCAAAAGACTGAGAGGACGTACAGCCACAAGATGGTCTGACCAGCTGAAGGACACAAATCGTAATATTTTTTTTTAATTTATGTACGATTTATATCGTTGGCATGGACTTAAATATCTTTCTTCCGTTTTTGTTTATTGATTTTCATTAAAGTGTATTTCAATTATTCATTCCCCTATAAACCTTCAATACCCATTTCACCTCATAAAAAATAAAATTTAAAAATCCTCAGAAAAAGTTATATATTTAATTCTTTCCAGGAGCAGGTTAACAAAATTTCGTATTTCTTTTCCGTTATTTTAACTCCTTAAAGAGTTAAATAATAAAATAATAAATAAATATCTTCACGCAATTCCCAATATAGGGGTAGACAGAGATCGAGCCTAGACAATTAAGTCTCTTCGACCCACCTTCCACCGAAGATATTTTCGGGACAACGTGACAGGTGGTGAGCCAATCGCCAAAAATCGTCAAAAAGAGTTAACGGCGACGGGCTCACCACCTGTCACGTTGTCCTAAAATATCTTCGGTGGAAGCTGCGTCGAAACGACTTAATTGTCTAGACCACAGTCTACAACTGTATTGGGAATGACGTGATGATATATTTCCATCCCCAATACAGGGGTAGACAGAGGTCTAGCCTAGACAATTAAGGGCCTTCGACCCACCTAAATTAAATAAACATTTCTTAGTGTTAATAATAACTATGTCAATCAGTCGAACACTTTCTATAAAACTTATATTAATTGCTTGTCCTTCGAGTCCTTTAAACTACAGTATTAATGTACAAAAAATAAGAAAAGAGATATGTATGTAGGTCTAGATATAAATATATATAGATTGAATTCACACATATATAATAGATAACATTTTTTAAAAATAATATATAAATATCTTCACGCAATTCCCAATACAGGGGTAGACAGAGGTCTAGTCTAAACAATTAAGTCCCTTCGACCCACCTTCCACCGAAGATATTTTCGGGAAATGATAGTGTATGTAAATATAAATAAACAAATAAATACTATCTGTCGACGCATTTGTTCTTACCATTTAAATCGACGTATGTTAGAACACAAAGATGACATAGCAAAATGTACTATAATTGATATTTAACTATACGATAATGTTGTATTTACGGCTGAGTTTACGTTTACTTCGTCGACGTACATAATTGTGGGAACATTACAGCTATTTAAATCATATTACGTTGTAAACAATACAGATTAAATTACTTTTATGTGGCGTAGTTATCGCGTACCGATGTTGATTGCGCTTGTTATTGCTTGATTGCGATTAAGCTTCGCTGAATGAGAGATAGATGGCGCTGACATTCAATTTTAAGGGTTCCGTTCGTCAGAATTAAAAATGGAATCATAAATAACGAAAATTAGTTTACATACATACATAACGGCCTGTTAAAGTCCACTGCAGGACATAGGCCTCTCCCATAGGGAGGATTTGCCATAATCGTCACCCTTGGCAAGCGGTTTGGCGATCGCAGTACCAGACCACTAGCACCGCAGACGCTGCTCATCTTCGATCTGATTATTTTGGTCTGATATTTTTAGAGACGGTTATCCCGCCATCTATCGGTTGCCATTAGGATATTCTAGACTCTTTGCTTTAGTAGCCTCTTACGACTCCCACGGGTAGAGTGGCAACATTCTTACACCGTTACCACACGTTTGAAATTAGTTTACTGTTAATAAATTACAGGAAAACGATAAAGAAAGAAAGTAAGAAAAAAACTTGTTTGGCGTAAGGCAATTATAGCACATTGATACGCAAATATTATAAAAGTTATAAAAATGTAAATGAAGAAACTATAACCAACCTTAAATAATCTGTATCTTCACGCCGTTCCCAATACAGGGGTGTACCCCTGTATACAGAGATCTAGGCAACTAAGTCCTTTCGACTTTCGACCCACTTTCCACCGGAGACATTTTTATCGACAACGTGACTGGTGGTTAGCCCGACGCCGTCTTAATGTCCAAGTCGATATTATAAATTGTACATGAGTTTTGAAAAAATCCATTGGCACGAACTGCGAGGTTCGAACTCGGGTCTATAATCAACCAATAACTGGGCTATAGTGACTTTAAAACCTTAAAATAAGACTTATATGATGACCAAGTTAAATCTGTACCGCAGCATCAGCTTACGAAATGGTTCGTACTCAGTTATTTGCGAGATAACCTGACACTGGTTTTCAGTCCGTCAACTTAACTTATGCGAACTCTGGCGGCTGCGCATGCCCTTGTCGTAATTAAACGCATACATTTCAAATCAGATCATTTATTTATCGATATGAGCAACATGCATCATCCATCGACCGAAGATGTTTTGGGACTACGTGACAGGTGGTGAGCCCGTCGCCGTCTTTATGTCCAAGCCAACGATATAAATCGTACATAAGTGTCTGAACCCATTGGTACGAGCCTGCCACCTGGGGATCGAAAATATGACCCGGTAGACCAGCTGTTATTGACCATGTCTTCGAAGCTAAGTATATAAGTGCGAATCTGACGCTCCCAAGAGCCATACATTCGTATGAATGTTTGTACTCGAGTTATGGATGTTTGTATGTATAAAATAATGTATATATATTTTAAATATACATTTTCTTGCATTTTCTATGGTTAGCTTAGCTAAGACGGTAAGCTTACCGTAGCTTTGACCTAACCAAGATCCGGTGAAAGGTGGCTTGTAAGAACTGTATATTTTCTAGTTTCTGACTATACAATTACAGAAAATACAGTGGTAGAGCCTCGCATCAGCTTTTGTTGTTGCATGAATGGGCCGGCTCGACCGGGGAAGTACCACGACCTCACAGAATACCGGCGTAAAATAGAAGTCTAACAAACTTCTGCGTTTTGTCTGGTGACCGGAGGCCCACACACCCCCCCCTCCCCCAATTCTGGGCGGGGGGCACTCTAAGGCCGGCAACGCACATGCTATGATCTCACCAAAGAACTGAATAATAAATAAATATCATAAGGTCATTCAAAATTTAGGGGTGGACAGATATCTAGAAAAGTCCTTTCGATACATCTTCTACCAAAGAAATTTTTGGGACAACGTGGCAGGTGCTGAGCTTGCTTATTCACACGCGAAGATATTACATTTTTTAAGTGACAGCTCAACGTATCTATTACACGGCTATAGAGCTGTCGCCGTCTTAGTGACCAAACCAGATTTTTATAGAACCCATTGTTACGAGTATGCCACCAGAGGATCCAACTCGAATGTCCTGACTCGAATTCCGATCACCCAACCACACGGCTATGGTGACTTTTTATATAGACACATAGATAGATACATACAAAGCTAACCAACTACAAAAGGGATAATAGATGGCGCCTATGCCAAAAACAAGGCATAAGTAATAAAAGAGAATACAGATTTAAAATTTCAACTGATGCCGTGGCTAAGCGTTGCCGCGGATCGGCGAAGGTCGCGGGTTCGAATCCCGCCCGGGTCAGTTGAAATTTTAATTTTTCTATTTCATTTAATGACATAAAAGTTCAGCATAAATATGCTTTAAAAATCAATGAAATTGCATAATAACAGCCTGTTAATAATGGCAATCAGATGGATGTAGTGTGTTAAATTTGTTGCTGATTTCATTTGATTTCACTCCTATATCGTGGTCGTTCTGTCATAATTATGACGCACTGTAGGATTTGTCAGTCAGTGGGAATTTCATAAAAGTGGCTAAGGGAACGCACTACATAATTCCTAGTAAGTACTTCTAACCTCCTGACCCCTGACTCAGTGTACTGAGTCAGGGTCAAGCTCTGTAGGTTATCAAAAGTTAGAGTTAGTATTATACATAAGTTAATAAATAAATAAAATAAATATCTGCACGCGATTCCCAGTACAGGGGTAGACAGAGGTCTAGAGTAACAATTAAGTCTCTTCGACCCACCTTCCACCGGAGACATTTTCGGGACAACGTGATGGGTGGTGAGCCTATGATATGTCCAAGCCAACGATATAATTCGTACATATAAGGTACGTTGATGAAAACCCCCATTGGTACGAGCCTGCCACCTGGGGATCGAACCCTTGACTCGAAATTCCGACCACCCAACCACTCGGCCATCGTGGCTTAAAAATATTATATAATTTTATATTTTTAAGGTTAATTAAGTTTTAGTATTTATTGTTTTATTTTAGTTTTCTTTCCTTGTTAAGTTTTATGTTTGCTTATACTTCTGATTTTTAGTAAATATACTTTCATTCTTTCATAATAGGTTGGGGAAATAGTCTTTTCGCATTTTCGTATGTATGAACTTGTAATAAAATCTTATTACTTGCGGATATACTTTTAATGTACAAAAGTGCTTTTCTTAACGAACCCTTCTGGGAAGACTTTAGAACTGGGGACATGAAAACCAGTTTATACGCCACTCGTCCACGGAGGAAGGAAAGAAGGAAAAAGAAGGGTTTATTAATTACTTAACTGCATAAAAATCCTAACCACATGTTACATGGAATATACAGCCTCCTTTCGTCCCGTGATGTCGTAAGTGGCGACTAAGGAAAATTTGTCAAAATAAAATTGGCTGTCGAAAATTATGGATAAATAAATATCCTCATGCAATTCCCAATACAGGGGTAGACAGAGGTCTAGTCTAGACATTTAAGTCCCTTCGACCCACCTTCTACCGATATTATCGGGATAACGTGACCCACCGGCTATCGTGACTTTACTAATTACAAATTATGGGGTAAACATAACGAAAATTACCAGCTACGTCTAAGCTGCAAGATGTCTGGTACTGCGATCGCCAATCCGCTTTGCAAGCATAGCGATTGTGGCGAATCAGGGATCCTGGTGAGGCATAGATTCTGCAGTGGATTTTAACAGGCCGTCATGTTTGGACGTTTGTGATAGTGTTAAATAAATAAACCATGAATAAATTGCGGACTGAAACATATCGTCTCAGGTTCGGGGCGCCCGAACCTGAGACCAGACACAAGCATTGCAGCTTAGTTGGAGTGGTTAACAGGAATACTAGTAATGTTATTCGGCATTAGATGATTTTTGAAAAAGACCAAAGTACTTAGTTAGTTAGTTAGTGCAGAACCTACCAATAAACAGAATAAAGAAATTTATTAACGACAAACTTTATAGGGTTTAAGTGTTATTGTACTATAATATTTTACTTTAACTTTAAAATAGGTTACCTTTCTTCTCGTGGGTGTCGTAAGAGGCGACTAAGGGAAACAGCCTTGAATATCGTTATGGCAGCCGACAGATGGCGGGATAACTATCTCCTTAATATGTTAGATCAAAATAATCAGACCGAAGCGTGACAATTATGTCAAATCCTCCTTATGGGAGAGGCCTATATCCAGCAGTGGACTTTAACAGGGCGTTATGTATGTATGTATGTATGTACGTATGTAAGTATGTATGTATGTTATAAATGGGTATATTAATGATAATAACTCCTGGGCCCTCCAAATGATTGGGCCCCTACTGTTTATAATTATTCTATGACCTAAATTGTCTAAATTGTATGAGAAGTCACGATAGATGAGTGGCTGGGTGATCGGAATTCGAGTCGAGAGACCCGAGTTCGACCCCCAAGTGGCAGGCTCGTACCAATGGGTTTTTTCAAAACCTATGTACGATATATTATATCGTTGGCTTGGACATAAAGACGGCGACAGGCTCACCACCTGTCACGTTGTCCCGAAAATATCTTCGGTGGAAGGTGGGTCGAAGGGACTTAATTGTCTAGACTAGACCTCTGTCAACCCCTGTATTGGGAATTGCGTGTAGATATTTATTTATATTTACCTAAATTGTGATCTGTTTTTTTTTTAATTACTAAAACGATGATACCTACGGAGTTTCTTTCGCCTGTTTCTTCTCAGCTAGAGGAACCTCATTACGAAACGGTCGATAAATGTAATTGTTTATTACTTATGTCGATGTTTAAATGTATTAAATTTGATTTGTGATTTTGTCTACGTTCCGATTGAGCACAATACGACTCAGTTCTGTAGCGCATAATTTTCACAATCATGGAATAAA
The DNA here is from genome assembly GCA_029286605.1 of Sericinus montela. Classification (NCBI taxonomy): domain Eukaryota; kingdom Metazoa; phylum Arthropoda; class Insecta; order Lepidoptera; family Papilionidae; genus Sericinus; species Sericinus montela. The sequence continues at coordinate 1,132,354 of JAGSMR010000068.1, read as the reverse complement.
AAACATAGATTAAACATTGACCTAGACTTTCACAGCTGTCTGTATAATTTGGTAACTAACAATTCCAGACCATTTCAGTTGATCTATGCGGTTGAAAAGAACTCAATATCTAATAATAATTATATACGATTCGCGCTCTCCATCGATTCATAGAATTCGTTTCCGTTAGATTCTATACAATTTGCGCGGGAAACCGTTACGTCTACTAAAGATTAAAGATTGTATAGATGATAAACCTACTTTTGCATACTAATTTTTGAACTTATACGTTGTTTGATTTTGCGTCTGTTTTGATTTTGCGAAATAAATTTGCGGTACATCACCCTCCTTTTTCACATTATTTCTTCATCAGCTTCTATAACAAGGTTGTCTGGAAGAAATTGCTTTTTAGTAACAAGACCGCCTCTCGTACTATCTTTATGTTCCTGGCATTTTTTTTTCATCATATTTTGTGGTGTACAATAAAGAATATGTAAATGAAAATAAATAAATTTGCATAGTGTTCGGATAATCAGAATTCGAGTCGAGAGATCCGAGTTCGATCGAGTTGGTAGACTTATACTAATGAGTTTTATCAATTTAAATCGATGGCTTGGACATAAAGTTGGCGACAGGCTTCTGTCCTGTCAGGTTCTCTCAGAAAATGTCTTCGGTGAAAGGTTGTCAGTGTTGGTAATTAGCGTTAGCTTAAGCTTAGGGTAGGCTGGTGCTGCTTCAAGGACCGACCTTCCTAAGCCACATGTCCTCCGGGTGACGAACTTCGAGGGCATTGGTCACTAGCGTCCGGTGCGGATTCCAAATTTGACACTCTCTTAGTTTTGCAATTGATTATAAAAAAATTGGGGCTATACAGAAAGTCGTAAAAATGCCGTTTAGCAACTATAATATATGTATTATACTGTCTTAGTGTTCTCCAAATGTTTCACACTGCGTACCAGATACTCATAATTTAATGGTATATGTACGTAGTTTTATACGAGAGATGGTCTAGTGTAGACAATTAATTCCCTTCGACTCACCTTCCACCGAAAATATTTTCGGGACAACGTTACAGGTGGAGACCCCGTCGCCGTTTCAATGTCCAAGCCAACTTTGTAAATCGTACATAACTTTCTGAAAATTGCAATTGGTACGAGCCGACCACTTGGGGATCGAACTCGGATCTCTTGATTCTAATTCCGATCACCCAACCACTCGACTATCGTGTATAGTTTCATACGCGATGCCGCGTCGTTGCAACAATCCGCTAGCTTGTTTTTAATTATTTCTTTTTACTTAAAGTCATCGACACCTTGTGGCCGTACTCATATGCAGCCCTTTCCGCATATACGTGTCAGGTATTGACGCATGTATTTCACTTATAAAAAAAACGCGCCGAACCTCCGACATTGCGGCTAGATACCGTGCGTGTGCGTACACGCGTTTTTTTTTAATTTATATGGTTTAAGTGGTTGGGTGGTCGGAATTTCGAATCAATAGACCCAAGTTCGATCTCCAGGTAGCAGGCTCGTACCAATGGGTTGCCCTGTCCTGTCAGGTTGTCCCGAAAATATCTTCGGTGGAAGGTGGGTCGAGGGGATTTGTCTAGATTAGACATTTGTCTACCCCTGTATTGGAAATTGAGTGAAGACATTTATTTATTTATTTTATGAAAATATTGTGAAAAACGACGACCACCTCCGCGGACGAGTGGCGTACACACCGGTTTTCAGTGTCGCGAGCTCTGATGTCTCGGGTTCGATTCCCGGAGAGATCAATGTGGAAAATACTTTTTCTACATTTTCTCGGGTCTGGATGTTTGTAACCACAAATCTGATATCATATAACAATTGCTTAAGCTGCTTACTTTAGTATCAGAGCAATGTATGTGCTGTTGTCCCTGTCTATGTACGTACTTATTTTTAATTTTCCTTCAGCTCATCTCACGCTACCATTCAAAGATTACGGCCATTATTTTACAATATATATTTTTTGATTTTTTTATACATGATTATTTATCTAAGTCTAATATTACATCGGTTGGCTTGGACATAAAGACGGCGACGGGTTCACCTCCTGTCACGTTGTCCCAAAAATGTCTTCGGTAGAAGGTGGGTCGAAAGGACTTAATTGTCTACACCTCTGTCTACCCCTGTATTGGTAATGGCGTGAAGTAATTTTTTTATTTATATAAATAAATATATATGACATGCGTGAAGCTTTAAAAATATTTGGCATTTACCGTGGTACATGACATATACCTTTACCCTTCATCCCATGAAAGGCTCGGAAAAATTTTCCACGCACGTCAAGTTTACCGGCGACATATTGTTTACGGTATACCACGTGGGTTCAATGACCCGGCCCTGTGCACCTGTCATTATGTTAAATGTCTTTCGCGCTCTTTTTTTTTTTTAATTATAAACCAAGGCGAACTGGATACTGCCCAAGTTCGGAAAGATACTGGCCGAAAAGTTATTTTAAGGTTATACAAAAATGAACAATTAGTCTTAATATTCTTTTTAATTTTCTTTTTTCTTCTTCTTTACACCCTACCAAGAGTCCGTGACTGGACATTTGAACACACACTTGCACTTTATGGAATGTGCTGCCGTCAGCGGTTTTTCCGGACCGATACGACTTAGGGACCTTCAAGAAAAGAGCCTATACCTTCCTAAAGCCCGGCAACGCATCTGTTATTCCTCTGGTATTGCGGGTGTTCATGGGCGACGGTAATGACTTACCATCACGTGAGCCATCGGCTCGTTTGCTTCCCTATTCTATTTAAAAAAACACAGGCCTCCTCTAAAGAACTGAACTTAATCGAACCGAACAAAGGTGTCTTTATTTGATAATAATGCGGTGGCTTAACCTCTGTCTATCCTAGTAAATTCTTGTTACCTCAATCGACCTATTCTTATTTCTTTATATCCAAAGTACGGTCCTCAGAACACTATATTATGAGAACCCGGGACCTCAGAGCTGACGACACCATGATAAGCGTGTGTGTATAAAATTATTATTTGGTGTATTAGAAGTTCCATAGGGCATATCAATTTATCCAAATATGTAGGTGTAAGTTTAGAAAAAAGTTTACACACGAAAAAAATATATTAATTCACGCATTTCCCTATTCACATATTTCGACTCATATTACATCGGAGCTTCAGGAGTAGATGACAGGCGGTGAGCCTGTCGCCGACTCTATATCCAAGCGAACGATATAAATCGTACAAAGTTTTGAGAAAACACGATGGTACGAACCTACCTCCCGGGATCGAACTTGAGTCATTTGTCTCGAATTCCGATCACCCAACCACTTGGTTATCGTGATTTTTTTATTACATTTAATATTGTATAAATGTACATGTGTCTCATATAGAAGATTAGTAAGTTAATCCCAGATGGGAGGATTAGGTTAGGGCTGGGTGGGTTTGGTCTTAGTGGTCTAGACAATTAAGAGCAAACCCACCCAGCACCTACTACCGATGATATTTATTCGGAAAACGTAACAGGTGGTGAGCCCGTCGCCGTCTCTATATCCAAGGCAACAAAATAAATCGTACATAAGTTTTGAAAAAAACCCATTGGTACGAGCCTTGAGAATCGAACTCGGCCCTCCTGACTCGAATTCCAATCAATGACGTCAAAGCGACGTTCAAACGATTTAATAAATTGGATTAATATGCATGTATTTTTTCGAGTCCAGTATTCAGTTACAAAGTGAGCAAAAACAAATGGAGACCATACCATAGACAACCGGTATGGCGGCAATAAAAACTTTATTAAGTATGTGTCCCACCCTCGCAAATTATCAGCGCGTATACGCCGATTGGGGGTGACCATGTTTTTAATAAATAAATAAAACAAAATAAATATCTTCACACAACTCCCAATACTGGGTAGACAGAGGTATAGTGGCGTATACACTGGTTTTCAAGGCGTCGCCATCCATCTCGAGGTTCTAGGTTCGATTCCTGGTCGGGTCAATGCAGAAAATGTGAATACCACTTTTTCTACATTCTCTTGGGTCTGAGTGTTTGTGGTGTCTTCGTTGTTTCCGATTCCCATACCGCAAGTGCTTTAGCTGCTTATATTGAGATCGGAATATATGTCTCTCTCTATGTGTATTTATATGTACCTATATGTATTTAGTTATTAAAGATAAAAAAGTCAAGATAGCCGAGTGGTTGGGTGGTCGAAATTTCGTGTCAAGAGACCCGAGTTCGAACCCAGGTGGGAGGCACGTATCAATGGGTTGTCCAAAAACTTACATACTAATTATAATGTAACATAACAATGAACATAAAGACGGCGACGGGCTCACCACCTGTCACGTTGTCCTGAAAATATCTTCGGTGGAAGGTGGGTTGAAGGGACTTAATTGTCTAGACTAGACCTCTGTCTACCTCTGTATTGGGAATTGCGTGAAGATATTTTACCTAGTTAATGTTTTATCCCGTTATCCCAAACCATCGATGTGGTCACCCAATCGACAGTGGAAGGTCGACAAGTGGCTGGAACACGTGCCGAATGCGACACAAACAAGTTGCGATGCCTCAATGGATAGCGTATCTACAAGTAGGTCCAGGGTTCGACTAACAATTCTAATACGAGGTGGGAAGTGCAGCTGTTATTTTGAAGTAGTTATTGCTATGGGACTATGTAGATTGGAAAACAATATCTTCACGCTAGCCAGAGAGAACAGAACGCCAAGTGTCGCTATATACTTAGTTCTTCTTCTTCTCTTTTGGTTTATGGATATCCTTAGTTATTATCCTTGCTTATCTCTCGCTACACATCTATGTATTAGATCTCTATCTTGTGTTAGATCAGACACATCTATGTATTAGACCTATACTCTCTGTGGCTCTCCCGTATTAGATAGATAGAAAGAAAAGAATTTTTAAATGGTAATTCTTCTCACGCGGTAGCTGAGTCATATGGTGATTGGTATACGTTTTTAAATAAAACTATTTTCGGATTTTATGGCGTTTTTTAATTAGTTTTTACAAACTATTTTTATTTCCCGACGTTTCGGATGCTTTACAGCATCCGTGGCCACCAAAAGGGGAGAATTTTTTTTAATAGAAAGGGAGGCAAACGAGCAGGTGGCTCACGTGATGGTAAGTGATTACCGCTGCCCATGTACACCCGCAATACCAGAGGTATAGCAGATGCGTTGCCGGCCTTAGAGTGCCCCCCCCCCAGAATTGGGGGAGGGGGGTGTGTGGGCCTCCGGTTACCTGCACTCACCAGACGAAACGCAGAAGTTTTTTAGACTTCTACTTCACGCCGGTATTCTGAGAGGTCGTGGTACTTCCCCGGTCGAGCCGGCCCATTCATGCTACAACAAAAGCTGCCGGCAACGCATCTGCTATGCTTCTGGTATTGCGGGTGTTCATGGGCGGCGCTAATCACTTACCATCACGTGAGCCACCTGCTCGTTTGCCTCCCTTTTCTATAAAAAAAAAACGGCGTGTACTCCAATCGATCACGGAGATCATCAAACCCATCAAATCATATATTCATATTAATAAAAACAAATATCTTCACACCATACTCAATACTGGGGTAGTCAAACACCTCGACAATTAAGTCCTTTCGACCTACCTTTCACTATGCCTAAAGGACTAATTTATTAGTTGTAGACTCTGGCATTAGCAAGATATTTATAAAAAATGTTTCCAAAATAAAAGTAGCATATGTCACAATTAGCTATCTATCAGTGAAAGTCCGGTTAAAATCGGTCTAGCAGTTCCAGAGATTAGCCGGAATAAACAGGCAGAGAGACAAAAATGGTAAAAAAAATATTTTGGTATATGTAACGTATATATTCATATACATTTAGTAAAAATGGTTATTTCAATATTACAAACAGACACACCAATTTTATTTATATGTATAGATTAGTGGTAATATTGTTAATGTTGTAGAACAAATACTGTGATCGTCTTTAATTAGTAAGACACTTGAAATATACATATATATTGTGTGTTGGACAATACAGGGAAAACGTAACAGGCGGTGAGACTGTCGCCGTCCAAGCCAGAGATATAATTCGTACTTACATAAGTTTTTGAAAAACCCATTGGTACGAGCCTGCCTTCTGGAGATCGAACTCAGATCTCTCGACTCGAAATTCCGACCACCCAACCACTCGGCTACCGTGACTTTAAATAAATAAAAATAAGAAAAGACAGTTTGCTGGTTATTAAGTCCCTTTTTTAACAGTTTGTTATAGACCGGAAGTTTTAAGTAAGCAGAATATAGGTTAAATTAAATTAAGTTTAATATATGTAATAAGACAGACACCGGAAAGAACTTAACTCAATGTCATACATACTTCCTTAAGCTCGCATCGAATTTGGGTCTCAGCGCATCGATTTAACTTTAACCGGTAATTTTGAATTCATTGAACTCGGAACGACGTCAGAAAGAAAGGTCAGTTTTGTAGGTATACTACGTGTAACCAGCGGTCAGGTTTTAACCGACTTCAATGTGCAGGAGATTTTTTGGTCCTCTCTCATTTTATTTATTTTATTTAATAATTTATGTACACACATAAATGAAACTTATAAGAGGAAAAATTTGTACAAAGGTATTGCTTATTTTAAGAAATTTCTTCCAGCAGACCTGGGATTGAAGTGTGGATACACATAGAGGTAACATACATACACAATACAACAAAGGATAAATACACATATATACAAAAATATACATAAAAAATAAACACAAACACCTACAAATATGTAAAAATAGATATAAGACATATATGCGTCCCGAAAATATCTACGGTGAAAGGTGAGGGACTTAATTTTCTAGTCTAGACTTCTGTCTACCCTGGTATTGGGAATGGCGTGAAGATTTTTTTTGTAATATAATAATAATAATAAATAAAAAAAAAAAAAAAAAAAACGGCGTGTACTCCAATCGATCACGGAGACCATCAAACCCATCAAATCATATATTCATATTAATAAAAGAAATATCTTCACACCATACTCAATACTGGGGTAGTCAAACACCTCGACAATTAAGTCCTTTCGACCTACCTTTCACTATGCCTAAAGGACTAATTTATTAGTTGTAGACTCTGGCATTAGCAAGATATTTATTAAAATGTTTCCAAAATAAAAGTAGCATATGTCACAATTAGCTATCTATCAGTGAAAGTCCGGTTAAAATCGGTCTAGCAGTTCCAGAGATTAGCCGGAATAAACAGGCAGAGAGACAAAAATTGTAAAAAAAATATTTTGGTATATGTAACGTATATATTCATATTAATAAAAGAAATATCTTCACACCATACTCAATACTGGGGTAGTCAAACACCTCGACAATTAAGTCCTTTCGACCTACCTTTCACTATGCCTAAAGGACTAATTTATTAGTTGTAGACTCTGGCATTAGCAAGATATTTATTAAAATGTTTCCAAAATAAAAGTAGCATATGTCACAATTAGCTATCTATCAGTGAAAGTCCGGTTAAAATCGGTCTAGCAGTTCCAGAGATTAGCCGGAATAAACAGGCAGAGAGACAAAAATTGTAAAAAAAAAAAAAAAAAAAAAAAAAAAAAAAAAAAAAAAAAAAAAAAAAAAAAAAAAAAACGGCGTGTACTCCAATCGATCACGGAGACCATCAAACCCATCAAATCATATATTCATATTAATAAAAGAAATATCTTCACACCATACTCAATACTGGGGTAGTCAAACACCTCGACAATTAAGTCCTTTCGACCTACCTTTCACTATGCCTAAAGGACTAATTTATTAGTTGTAGACTCTGGCATTAGCAAGATATTTATTAAAATGTTTCCAAAATAAAAGTAGCATATGTCACAATTAGCTATCTATCAGTGAAAGTCCGGTTAAAATCGGTCTAGCAGTTCCAGAGATTAGCCGGAATAAACAGGCAGAGAGACAAAAATTGTAAAAAAAAATATTTTGGTATATGTAACGTATATATTCATATTAATAAAAGAAATATCTTCACACCATACTCAATACTGGGGTAGTCAAACACCTCGACAATTAAGTCCTTTCGACCTACCTTTCACTATGCCTAAAGGACTAATTTATTAGTTGTAGACTCTGGCATTAGCAAGATATTTATAAAAAATGTTTCCAAAATAAAAGTAGCATATGTCACAATTAGCTATCTATCAGTGAAAGTCCGGTTAAAATCGGTCTAGCAGTTCCAGAGATTAGCCGGAATAAACAGGCAGAGAGACAAAAATTGTAAAAAAAAATATTTTGGTATATGTAACGTATATATTCATATACATTTAGTAAAAATGGTTATTTCAATATTACAAACAGACACACCAATTTTATTTATATGTATAGATTAGTGGTAATATTGTTAATGTTGTAGAACAAATACTGTGATCGTCTTTAATTAGTAAGACACTTGAAATATACATATATATTGTGTGTTGGACAATACAGGGAAAACGTAACAGGCGGTGAGACTGTCGCCGTCCAAGCCAGAGATATAATTCGTACTTACATAAGTTTTTGAAAAACCCATTGGTACGAGCCTGCCTCCTGGAGATCGAACTCAGATCTCTCGACTCGAAATTCCGACCACCCAACAACTCGGCAATCGTGAATTAGATTAAGATTTTTTTGTAATATAATAATAATAAATAATATCTTCACGCAATTCCCAATACAGAGGTAGATAGAGGTCTAGTCTAGACAATTAAGTCCCTTCGACCCACCTTCCACCGATGATATTTTCGGGACAACGCGACAGGTGGTGAGCCCGTCGCTGTTTTTATGTCCAAGCCAACGATGAAATTCATACATAAGTTTTTGAAAAACTCATTGGTACTGCTACCTGGGGATCGAACTCGGGTCTCTCGACTCGAAATTCCGACCACCCAACAACTCGGCAATCGTGAATTAGATTAAGATTTTTTTTTATTTATAATTTTATGAACTGCAAGACAGAAATATTTTTTAGGCATCTATAATTAAAGGCTCGCGACCATGCAGCCTATTCTTTTTTTATTTAGTTCAGAAATAGCAAAAGACGTAAGCAAATCCTTTAGTGATCACACTTATGAAGGCATCCCTCAAATGTTTGCATATAAAAACCTTTTTAGCAATACAATTGCCGGTATAAACGCGGTCATTTATGACGAGATATTTTAAACTCATTTGCATCCATTATAAACAGCTTTGTTTCTCGCACAGCGATACTTACCCGTCCGCTCTGTAATATTCCATTGCAGAGTATAAAACGTCACTCAATGGCAGTCTTGTATGTTGTTTTAGGTAATAATTGATATGTAGTTCATGTATTCAAGTATTCTGTAAAATTTCTTGCTAATTTGAAAACTTTTTTTACTCCATAGAGTAAGCAACTTGTTCACGGTGTATATGCTCTGAAAACAGAATCATAGACAATTTTGTAGTCTGTGTATAAATAGATTTTAGACACGTATGAAATAAAAACTTTCTAAGAAGGGTTATTATAATATAAATGAATATATTAATGACAGTAACCCCTGGGAATGAGGTGATCGCTCCCAAACTGTTTCTAGAAAAAATATATAAATATATTAACATTGGATTAGTAAAATAGACGTAGTTGCACCAAACGTACCTACGGAGTTACTTTCGTCTGTTTCTTCTCCGTCAGCGGAACCTCACTACGAAACGGTGGTAGATTAAACAAATGTCTATCGATGAACGAATGTATTGTATTTATTTAAATAAATACAATACAAGAAATACATCATTTATTCATAGAATTAAATCAGATTTAGATTTTATAACAAGACCCTGCGTCATTTCAGGCTTACAGTTATGTATACACTTACACAATCTACCCACCCTGTCTTCACACGTTACAATAAACAGAGCTTACGCACTAGATTTTTTCTGTCATAGTGCTGTAAATTTTATAAAATTAGCTTTAATAATAAATAAATAAATATCTTCATGCAATTTCCAATACAGGGGTAGACAGAGGTCTAGTTTAGACAATTATGTCCCTTCGACTCACCTTTCACCGAAGATATTTTTGGGACAACGTGACAGGTGGTGAGCCCGTCGCCGCCTTTATGTCCAAGCCAACGATATTCGTACATAAGTTTTTGAAAAACCCATTGGTACGAGCCAACCACTCGGCTATCGTGACTTTAGCTTTAATATTGAATTACATGTTCCTTACTTCAAAAATGATGAAATAAGATGCTAACATACATATATACTTACATAACAGCCTATTGCAGGACATAGGCCTGTCCCACAGGGAGGATTTGCCATAATCCCCACGCTTGGCAAGCGGATTGGCGATCGCAGTATCAGACACCTCGCACCTTAGACGCTGCTGCCCATCTTAGGTCTGATTATTTTGGTCAGATATTTTTAGAGATGGTTATCCCGCCATCTAACGGTTGCCATAACTAAGTTCAAGGCTGTTTCCCTTAGTCGCCTCTTACGACACCCACGGGAAGGAAGGGAGTGGCAATATTCTTACACCGTTACCACACGGCTGTGAAATAAGATGTATTGACGTAAAATAAAATGGGAAATCTTTTAATAATGTGATATTGGTTAATATTGTGAATCACTTAAAAGTGTGATATGTATTGTACCATTAATAATAAATAAAATAAATAAATAAATATCTTCACGCAATTCCCAATACAGGGGTAGACAGAGGTCAAGTCTAGACAATTAAGTCCATTTGACCCACCTTCCACCGAAGATATTTTCGGGACAACGTGGTGAGCCCGTCGCCGCCTTTATGTCCAAGCCAACGATGAAATTCGTACATAAGTTTTGGAAAAACTCATTGGTACTGCCACCTGGGGATCGAACTCGGGTCTCTCGACTCGAAATTCCGACCACTCAACAACTCGGCTATCGTGACTTTAATAATAATAAATAAATATCTTCACGCAATTCCCAATACAGGGGTAGACAGAGGTCTAGTCTAGACAATTAAGTCCCTTAAATATCTATATTTTTTGAACAACGTGACAGGTGGTGAGCCCGTCGCCTTTTCGTTAGCTTGGGTTAAGATGGGAATAGGTTAATAGGTACGACGATAGACCTATCACGTTGTCCCAAATTGTCTTCGGTGAAAGGTGAGTCGAACGAACTTAATTGTCTAGACCTCTGTCTACTCCAGGATTAGAGGATGGCGTGCAGAAACAGGCATACTAAATTTCACATTTCTTACTTTGAAAACAACGTCCATACCATCGCTCAGCTCCTATTTTATCCTTGATAAGGTTATAATTTTTTGGTTGGAATTTACAAAAAAAATTTTTAGAACGTGCTGACAATAGAAAGGCATTAAAGGCTAGGTTTTCAGCCTCGGCGGTTTAAAAATAAATAAATAGATAGATAAATACAGCATCACATACATTGCTACGTTCCTGAAGTAACGAAACAACGAAGGCGCCACTAACACCGAGACACGGGAACAATGTAGAAAAAGTGGTTTTCTACATTGACCTGTCATTTTGATTTGATTTGATTTGATCGATGATACACTTTGAAAACTGGTGTATGCAGTGACTGTGACATATTGGCACATTATTAACGAAGCCTATTTGGCACCACTACCACTACCACTACCACACCACATTTTGTTGTGTTAGTGACCAAGCCAAACATAAAATATATTTATACATACATACGTAAATAGATACGATAAATAAACATATATAGATATATTAGTATGAAACATATACATATAGAGTACTTTCATACATACATACATACATATCGGCCTGTTAAAATTCACTGCAGGACGAAGGCCTCTCCCATGGGGGGGGGATTTGCCACAATCGCCACGCTTGGCGAGTGGATTGGCGATCGCAGTAGCAGAAAACTCGCACCACAGACGCTGCTGCCCGTCTTCGGTATGATTATTTAGGTCTGATATTTTTAGAGATGGTTATCACAGGTATATAATACTTAATGCGAATAGAAAAAGATTCGAAGCGCCTAACGGAATTCGAACCCGCAACCCATAGCTAAGAACGTCACTACTTACGTAGTAACTTTCTAGTATTGTGTGTCACTATTAAGTAGGTATAGTAAACCTGTGTGGCAACGGTGTAAGAATATTGCCACTCCCTTTCTTTCCGTGGGTGTCGTAAGAGGCGACTAAGGGAAACAGCCTTGACTATCCTAATGGCAACCGACAGATGGCGGGATAACTATCTCTAAAAATGTCAGATCGACGATAAGCAGCGGCGTCTGTAGTACGAGTGGTCTGGTACTGCGATCGCCAATCCGCTTGCCAAGCGTGGCGATTATGGCAAATCCTCCCTATGGTAGATTCTGCAGTGGACTTTAACAGGCCGTTATTTATGTATGTGTATTAAGTAGGTATTCGGGTCGGCAGGGTCTGATACTTAGTTTTTCTTATCATAGCCTATACCGAAATTCAAAGGATTCAAACTTATGATTAATCTCCAAACTAAGTCCAACTTTTCTTTTCTTTTATTTTTCCATTTACGTTAGTGTACCTTAAGTGGACTTAAGAGTCACGGTCTCTTCACACGTTTCCCAATACAGAGAAAAAATATCATCAATCCATTCTCAATACTGGTATAGACAGGGGTCTAGACAATTATATCCCTTCGACCCACCTTTCACCGAAGACATTTTTTGGGAAAGCCTGTTGTAAGAGGTCTAGACAATTCAGTCCTTTTAATACACATTCCGGGGCTTTTTTGGGGCAACATGATAGGTGGTGAGCCTGTCGCTATCTTTATCTCCAAGCCAACCATATAAATTGAGCCTACCTCAGCCTGGGAACCGAACTCGGGTCTCTTGAATTTCAATCACCCTACAACTCAGCTATACGATCTGAAGTGGTCAAAAACGAATAAGGAATTCCCAACAGCGAAATTCTCATAAATATCAATACATCTGCCTTGAAAATTGTAGGTTACGTTAAATGGGATTTTGAACCTTATTTCTCTAGCAATAGGGATTTAAGAGTAGCTTCGAGGACATTTTACATCACGGATTTCCTTAAGACATACCATGAACCGATTAATAGGCAACAAATTTATTAGTGTTTTCACAGGTAGAGATAAACAAAAAATCTTCACGCCTTTGCCAAGACAGGGGTAGATAGAGGTTTTTTTTTTTTTATAGAAAAGGGAGGAAAACGAGCAGGTGGCTCACGTGATGGTAAGTGATTACCGCCGCCCATGAACACCCGCAATACCAGAGTCATAGCAAATGCGTTGCCGGCTTTCGAGAAAGGTGTGGGCCTCTGGTTACCTGCACTCACCAGACGAAACGCAGAAGTTTGTTAGACTTCTACTTCACGCCGGTATTCTGTGAGGCTGTGGTACTTCCCCGGTCGAGCCAACCCATTCATGCAACAACAAAAACTGGTGCGTGGCTCTACCACTGTTATAACAGTCTAGACAGTTAAGCCCTTCCAAACCACCTATACGATAATCCCATAAAATGTCTTTGGAGCAAGGTGGGTCGATAGGAATTATTTGTCTCTTCTCATTAGTGTCCTCTGGCTACTCCTGTATTTGAAATGGCGTGAATGTATATATTTTTTATTAATAGTAAAAATGTTTTGTTATTAATATAACAGATATTGGTATAGTATTTAACAGTAAAGATTAGTTGGAATTTCGAAGCTAGAGACCCGATTTCGATCCCCAGATGGCAGGCTCGTACCAATGGGTTTTTCCAAAACCTATGTACGAATTATAGCGTTGGCTTAGACATAAAGACGGCGACGGGCTCACCACTTGTCACGTTGTCCCGAAAATCTTCAGTGGAAGTTGGGTCGAAGGGACTTAATTGTCTAGACTAGACATCTGTCTACCCCTGTATTGGGAATTGCGTGAAGTATTTATTTATTTAAGTATGTACCCTTGGCTTTGGACATAAAGACGGCGACGGGCTCACCACTTGTCACGTTGTCCCGAAAATATCTTCGGTGGAAGGTGGGTCGATAGGAATTATTTGTCTCTTCTCATTAGTGTCCTCTGGCTACTCCTGTATTTGAAATGGCGTGAATGTATATATTTTTATTAATAGTAAAATGTTTTGTTATTAATATAACAGATATTGGTATAGTATTTAATAGTAAAGATTAGTTGGAATTTCGAGGCAAGAGACCCGATTTCGATCCCCAGGTGGCAGGCTCGTACTAATGGGTTTTTCCAAAACCTATGTACGAATTATATCGTTGGCTTGGACATAAAGACGGCGACGGGCTCACCACTTGTCACGTTGTCCTGAAAATATCTTCGGTGGAAGGTGGGTCGATAGGAATTATTTATCTCTTCTCATTATTTGTGTCCTCTGGCTACCCCTGCATATGAAATGGCGTGAATATATATATTTTTTATTAATAGTAAAAATATTTCATTATTAATATTACAGATATTGGTATAGTATTTAACAGTAAAGATTAGTTGGAATTTCGAGGCAAGAGACCCGATTTCGATCCCCAGGTGGCAGGCTCGTACTAATGGGTTTTTCCAAAACCTATGTACGAATTATATCGTTGGCTTGGACATAAAGACGGCGACGGGCTCACCACTTGTCACGTTGTCCCGAAAATATCTTCGGTGGAAGTTGGGTCGAAGGGACTTAATTGTCTAGACTAGACCTCTGTCTTCCCCTGTATTGGGAATTGCGTGAAGATATTTATTTATTTAAGTATGTACCCTTGGCTTTGGACACTGAGACAGCATAGGCTCACCCAAATTGTCTTCGGTCAAATGAAGGTCGAAAAGGTTTGATTGTCCAGACTTCTTGTCTATCCTTGAGAAAGTGGTTCGAGATGATAAAATTATTTATTTATTTACATATTTTGGTAGCGCCTGGTGACTAAATGACACCAATTTCAGTGCGATTGCACCTCCGTACTCTCTCCATGACGCTATACATACTTCATGCATTTTTTTTATACTTTTTACGATGTGATCATCAACTGCAGATATTATTTTTAAAACATATAATATCTACAATTGATTCACGATCACGATGAATTGAAGTCACGATAGCCGAGTGTTTGGTCTGATTTCGAGTCGAGAGAACCCAGTTCGATCTCCAGGTGGCAAGCTCGTACCAATGGGTTTTTCAAAAACTTATGTACGAATTATATCGTTGGCTTCGACATAAAGACGGCGACGGGCTCACCTCCTGTCACGTTGTCCCGAAAATATCTTCGGTGGAAGGTGGGTCGAAGGGACTTAATTGTCTAGACTAGACCTTTGTCTACCCCTGTAGACTGTAGATAAATATCTTCACGCAATCCCCAAAATTGCGTGAGGATATCTATTTATTATTTATTTAATTTTTATAACAAGGCGGGAATATTACGATCCGGTTTTTTATTTTAATATCCCGGTACCGCGTTGCATCCCGGCGACCGGGAAACGCTGCTCCACACTTATCAACCTCAGTCGAACGCGTAGTTCTTGATTCGAATGCGGAATTGTACAAGTTAATTCTATAAAAACATCTCTATGGTAATGACACTTCCGCAAAATAACGCCCGAATATATGAGCGTCGAGTCGAAGCTTAATTTTTTGATTTATTACGCAGGCACCACTAATAACTGCGTGGCTTTACATATTTTTATTTGCCAACTAATGGACAACAAACCGCAAATAAATTACTTCTAGTTAAAAAAAAACAGCAAAGATAATTAGTTTATTTTTTTAGCTATCGACAAATGTTCTTGCGTTACCAGCCAGTATTTATTTAAATTTCATATTAATATTATATTATTCAATATCTTTTTTTTTTTTTTTTTTTTTTTAAAGAATACTAGCAATGCCGAATAACATTACTAGTATTCCTGTTAACCACTCCAATTAAGCTGCAATGCTTGTGTCTGGAGTTGGTTTACGTCAATAGTCGAATGGCGGGGCCCGGAACCTGCGACGTCATGTTTCGCAGTCAGCACCCTAAACCATTAGGCTATTGCCGCTCTAAATCGTTGAATTATCTTCGTTGAATTATGTAATTTTACACTGCATTACAAAACGGAGTATAATGTTTTCATGATTGGTATGTACATTTATCTCAGTTTTTATAATTTAAATAGACAAGATGTGCAGGATATCGTTAGAACACTTACATCATTCCGAATGGCACAGGCTATAATTTTAAATCTTCGTGCATATTCCCAATACTGGGGTAGACAGAGGTCTAGCCTAGTACATACAATTTTCTCGCTCAACGGTTCAATCTGGCCATTCAACGTGGAAATGCAGCCAGCGTTCTTGGTGCCATGCCACGAGGAGTAGGGCTCTACGATTATTGTATTTTTTAGTAAAAAAGTTATTGTAAAGATTTTATTTATTTATTTCATATTTTATGTGCACAATAAACACAAACTTTACAATATAATCACAACATGAAATTTGTACAAAGGCCCTGCTTTTTTCTTTAGAAATTTCTTCCAGCAGACCTGTGACTGGAAATGGGTCACAAAATGGTAGACTAGCGTGTACAATATAATAATAAATGCAATATCATTACACATATACATATAACAAACAATACATTTTTTATCTACAATTACAATTTACAATAAGGCTTTCTCAATCTTGTTTTTTTTCCCGAAGCGTATACTTGATCGGTGTAATATGTCACGATAGCCGACTGGTTGGGTAATCGAAATTCGAGTCATGAGACCCGAGTTTGATTCCGAGGTACCATGGGTTTTTTAAAAACTTATATCGTTGGTTCTTATATCAGAAAGAAAGAAAGAAGAAAGAAACGTGTATTTTAGCACTTAAATTTAAATATAAAGTGAAAAAAAAAACTGAAAAACATACAATAAATTAAATACGATCGCCATTTTGCAGAAGTGCAATGTGCCAAAATAGGAGAGCCACTCAGGTATATTTCTGGGATAAAACCTGCACTGACAGGTACATGCCCTGTCGTACATCACCACCAGTGTCGTTGTCCAAAAGAGTGTTTGCGGTGAAAGGTAGGTCTAGACCTCTGTCTGCCACAGTATTGGAAACAGCTTGAAAATGTATTACATTTATTTTTATAACGTAGCAGTGTAAATCTTAAATGATAAATTCTTAAATGATAAATTCTTAAATGATAAATTTTTTATGTCATTTTTAGGAAATAAATTAGTTTTAGTTATTAAATTTAAAAAAAAAAAATAATAATTAAAAAAAATACATCTTCACGCAATTCCCAATACAGGGGTAGACAGAGGTCGAGTCTAGACAATTAAGTCCCTTCGACCCACCTTTCACCGAAGATATTTTCGGGACAACGTGACAGGTGGTGAGCCCGTCGCCGCCTTTATGTCCAAGCCAACGATATTCGTACATAAGTTTTTGAAAAACCCATTGATACGAGCCTACCAACTGGGGATCGAACTCGGGTCTATTGACTCGAAATTCCGACCACCCAACCATTCGGCTATCGTGACTTATTAAATTTATTGATATTAAATTGCTTCCACTCCCTTTATTGTCGTGAATGTCGTAAAAAGCAGCTAACAGGAAAGCCTTGATAATAACAGCAATATGTCTGGTACTACGCTTGTCAATCCGATTGCCTAGCGCGGCTATTATAGTAAACCATCCCACCATGTCCAGATTTGGACTCTTGCTGGCCGTTTTGTAACTATGTATGTAGTATTTCTCCAGTCACGATAGCCGAGTGGTTTGGCGATCGTAATTCGAGTCTAAAGTCCCCAGTTTGATCCCCAGGTAGCCGGCTTTACCAATGGGTTTTTCAAAAAACTTATGTACGAATTATATCGTTGGCTTGAACATAAAGAAGGCGACAGGCTCACCACCTGTCACGTTGTCCCGAAAATATCTTCGGTGGAAGGTGGGTCAAAGGGACTTAATTGTCTAGACTTGACCTCTGTCTACCCCTGTATTGGGAATTGCGTGAAGATATTTATAATTATTTATATTTATACAATTTACAATAAGGCTTTCTCAATCTTGTTTTTTTTCCCGAAGCGTATACTTGATCGGTGTAATATGTCACGATAGCCGACTGGTTGGGTAATCGAAATTCGAGTCATGAGACCCGAGTTTGATTCCGAGGTACCATGGGTTTTTTAAAAACTTATATCGTTGGTTCTTATATCAGAAAGAAAGAAAGAAGAAATAAACGTGTATTTTAGCACTTAAATTTAAATATAAAGTGAAAAAAAAAACTGAAAAACATACAATAAATTAAATACGATCGCCATTTTGCAGAAGTGCAATGTGCCAAAATAGGAGAGCCACTCAGGTATATTTCTGGGATGAAACCTGCACTGACAGGTACATGCCCTGTCGTACATCACCACCAGTGTCGTTGTCCAAAAGAGTGTTTGCGGTGAAAGGTAGGTCTAGACCTCTGTCTGCCACAGTATTGGAAACAGCTTGAAAATGTATTACATTTATTTTTATAACGTAGCAGTGTAAATCTTAAATGATAAATTCTTAAATGATAAATTCTTAAATGATAAATTTTTTATGTCATTTTTAGGAAATAAATTAGTTTTAGTTATTAAATTTAAAAAAAAAAAATAATAATTAAAAAAAATACATCTTCACGCAATTCCCAATACAGGGGTAGACAGAGGTCGAGTCTAGACAATTAAGTCCCTTCGACCCACCTTTCACCGAAGATATTTTCGGGACAACGTGACAGGTGGTGAGCCCGTCGCCGCCTTTATGTCCAAGCCAACGATATTCGTACATAAGTTTTTGAAAAACCCATTGATACGAGCCTACCAACTGGGGATCGAACTCGGGTCTATTGACTCGAAATTCCGACCACCCAACCATTCGGCTATCGTGACTTATTAAATTTATTGATATTAAATTGCTTCCACTCCCTTTATTGTCGTGAATGTCGTAAAAAGCAGCTAACAGGAAAGCCTTGATAATAACAGCAATATGTCTGGTACTACGCTTGTCAATCCGATTGCCTAGCGCGGCTATTATAGTAAACCATCCCACCATGTCCAGATTTGGACTCTTGCTGGCCGTTTTGTAACTATGTATGTAGTATTTCTCCAGTCACGATAGCCGAGTGGTTTGGCGATCGTAATTCGAGTCTAAAGTCCCCAGTTTGATGCCCAGGTAGCCGGCTTTACCAATGGGTTTTTCAAAAAACTTATGTACGAATTATATCGTTGGCTTGAACATAAAGAAGGCGACGGGCCCACCGCCTGTCACGTTGCGTCAAAAAACACCTTCTGGGAATAGTGGGTCGAAAGGACTTAATTGTACAGAACTCTGTCTACTCCTGTATTGGGAATTGCGTGAAGGTATTTACTTATTTTTTTATTTATAATGACAACCGAAGTGCATGCGTGCATAAAATGTGGAAGAAAGAGAGTATTTAAGGATCCTACCTCTTGGCGATTTATTCTTTCTGAAATCTTATGGCATTTTTTAAGAGCACATCACAGATGAAAGGGTCTCTACGAGATCTCTGGTAGCTCCTTCCCATATTTCAACTGTGACATTTGCCAACTTTAATATTAGACTTTTGCCTGCAGGTGCAGCAACGTTGGGCCACATTAAAATTAATAAGCCTTTTGATTCGAAATTCCAATCACCCAACCACTTTGCTATCGTGACTTTATAATTCTAAAAAAACTACATACAAGCGTTTTGCTACAGATAAAACATTATCTACATACATGATGTCAATTAAAGTGTTTAAATAAAATAGGATACTATAGGATACAATAATAGTCTAGTGCGTTAATGACCTTGCCTTTTAATATAAGGGTTGTGGGTTCGAATCTCGCTAGGGGCAAACAAAAAAACTCGAGTCATGTATGTTTATTTGTTTATATAAATATGTGGCGATTGTTCAAAGCCGTTACCCTTAGTCGCCTCTTACGACACCCACGGGAAGAAAGGGAGTGGCGATATTCTTACACCGTTACCACACGGAAATTTATTATAACGCATACTGTTAAATAAATAACAAATACAACAAAATGTAAACTTTACCGTTATTCTGCGGCTAAATGCAGTGTTCATTAAACTGATTTATTAACGGAGGTCTTTATGGAAAATTTTATTCCAAGCAGACGTATATTTTTATTGCGACCGCGTATTATATGGCGCCACGGATTGCGAGCTTTGGCTTTATATAAATAAAAAAAAAAACTATAACCGCTTTAATTAAAAAAGAATCAAGGTTTATTTATTAATTATTTTTTTACCGTTTATGCGACGAAATATGTTGGATGATCGGAATTCGAGTCAAGAGACCCGAGTTCGATGCCCTGGTGATAGTCTTGTATCAAGGATTTTTTTTGTCATAACTTATGTACGATGTATATCATTGGCTTGGACTTAAAGACGACGTCAGGCTCATCACCTGTCACGTTGCCATTGTTAATGTTTAGCATATATACAAAATGTATATAATATAACATATTAACATCTATATTAAGTCACGATAGCCGTGTTGTTGGGTGGTCGGAATTTCGAGTCGAGAGATCCGAGTTCGATCCCCAGGTGGCAGTACCAATGAGTTTTTCAAAAACTTATGTACGAATTTCATCGTTGGCTTGGACATAAAGGCGGCGACGGGCTCACCACCTGTCACGTTGTCCCGAAAATATCTTGGGTGGAAGGTGGGTCAAAGGGATTTAATTGTCTAGACTTGACCTCTGTCTACCCCTGTATTGGGAATTGCGTGAAGATATTTATTTTTATTTTTTATAACATCTATATTATATAAAATCCTCGTGTCGCGGTGTTTGTATTTAAACTTCTCCGAAACGGTTCGACCGATTCTCATGAAATTTTGTGTGCATCTGAGAATCGGACATCTATTTTTCCCTAAATGTTAAGGTTAGTCCTCCATAAATTTTTTTAACGTTTTACATAATTTTTAAATTTTTTATGATACAACTTTATTAAAATTACATACAACCCTTAATTGTCAACCCTTTACGATCAACCCCTATTTTTTATATGGCAAAACTACGTTTGCGGGGTCAGCATACATATATATAGAAAATGGGGAGCCGAGTCGGGAATCTAACTCGGGACCTCAGGACTGGCGGCACAATCAAAACCAGCGTGTACGCCACTTGTATACCGAGGTCATCAAAAAACATACATTTTGTAACCTTGACGACCTTCGCAGACGAGTGGCGACCGTGAGATGGCGACATCTTGAAAACCGGTGTTCAGGTTTTCAAGATGTCGCCATCTCGAGGTCCCCATCCGAGGGTTTGATTCCCGGTCGGTACAATGTAGAAAAAGCACTTTTTAAAAGCACTATTTAAAATGATGGCACAAGGCTCTTGGGCCTCAACGTGGTCAGTGCTCCTTTGGATACAGCGCCCGACCCCATTACGATCTATTTGCCGATGAATGGATGCTGCGTTTTATCTGAATGTTTGAGAATCTTTTAAATTAATAAATATGAATATCTACACGCCTTTCCCAACACAGGGGCAGACAGACGTCTAGTCTAGACAATTAAAGTCCTTCGATCCACCTTCCACCGAAGATGTTTTGGGACAACGTGACAGGTGGTGAGCACGTCGCCGCCTTTACATCCAAGCCAACGATATGAATCGTACATAGGTTTTGTTAAAACCCATCGTTACGAGCCTGCCACCTGGAGATCTACATCGGTCTCTCTACTCGAATTTAAATCACCCAACCACTCGGCTATCGTGACTTTTAAGTTTTGTGAGTCTTTTAAGTTTTTAAACTAACCCTTCCTTATGGAATTTTATTGACTTTTAAAGCATATTTATGCTGAAATTTTATGTAATTAAATAAAAGAGAAAGAAATTAAAATTTAAACTGACACGGGCGGGATTTTTTTTCTCTTTAATTTAAATAACCCTTCCTTATTTTTGTTCTAGATATATAAAATGCAAGATGGCTGGAGGGAGATTCTACACAGCGATGTTTGTACTAAGCCTCACGTCAGGTGCACATATGCAGTTCTTTGGTGAGTTTTCAAGATACTTATGTGAACAGATCAATATAATGTGTTGTAATTTCATTTATATTACAACGGGATATGGTTTGATTTTTATTAATTGTATAAGATCTCTAGAGTGCTTTACAAAACGTGAACAATCTGCGGGCCTTCGTTCTTGCAGGTCTCCGCAGATGAAGCTGAGGCCTCCGGGCCAACAGCATCCCGTGAATGGTTTTTAGTCGGTATGATTCTCCTTCTGAGATTCGAGTCCGACAATGTTCGTTTCGTTGGCCTCCCGGTCAGGAAACGTTCGTGTATAAAACATTTTCCACCACGGCTATCAAAAAAAAAAAAGTGAACGATTTTAAAAGAAAGCAGTACGTACACCTAATCAAGATATCTGTTGATTTTATTTAAAAATACCCACAGGTATCTAGCCCGCTACGTACGACCGTGTTCAGCGAGATTCTGTCATTATGTTTACATCTTCACACCCACAGAATTTGGGGTAATCTAAGGCTAGACCCTAATTATTCATTATTATGAAAATCAGCGTCAAGCTTAGAAGCCTGCCAACAATCCTTATATTGTTTTAATAAAGACAAATAAATAAATATCATCACGCAATTCCCAATACAGGGGTAGACGGTGGTCTAGTATAGACATTTAGTCCCTTTGACCCACCTTCCAGTGAAGATATTTTCGGGACAACGTGACAGGTGGTGAGCCCGTCGCCGTCTTTATGTCCAAGCCTACGATATATTTCGTACATAGGGTTTTTAAAAACCCATTGGTACGAGCCTGCCACCTGGGGATCGAACTCGGGTCTCTTGACTCGAAATTCCGACCACCCAACCACTGGGCTATCGTGACTACTATTTGTGGTGGTCAATAAAAGTATATTCATTCAATCATTTATTATTTAACTCTATCATTCCCTTTAACAGAGAAGATACTTAAGCTTCGTTAAAGAAGCTCATTCAATTCAATGTTTATTTTCAGATTTGTTTCAAGCGCTGCAACCACTAGTCCAGTCCTACCCCGGTTTCACAGAAATCCCCCATTACGACAACAATTTCACCACGAAAAGACCAAAAACAACCAGTAGACATAGAACAGTCGACCATAATTTGCAAAACAACAAAAACCAAGGAAGCTCTAGAAGAAATCCCAGTATTTATCCAAGTCCAGAAGTGCATATAGACGATTCGAGAAGAAAAGAGAAGCAAACGAACGCACCAGTTTACGAAGCCTCCCGTTACACCACTCAGAAACCGAGTCGTAACACAATAAGCAACGCCGGTCGTAGAATTGTTGCATCCAATGCAAATGATAATTCCAAACCCAACAATCCTAGAGCTCCTTCCAGAAACACACAAAGGGAGATAGCAAGCAACACAAAAGAGGTTTCCAGAGGCACCATTAGAAACAATCCCAGCAGATTGAGCTACAACGAACCGAATGCAGCATCCCATTCGTTTAACAACGACAACTCTAGAAACGATAGACGGAAATATAACGAAGGTAATATTTACGAGAGTAGTACGAAGTCGAATTATAATTACAATAGTCAACCAACAAGCAACAATTACAATAAAGGCACAAAGAACAATGCGTATACAACGCAGAATCCGTTCTACAGTAGACCGGGAGTCAGGCCCGCGTCAGTAGACGACAGAAGACCACCGATAACCAATAGACCGCCAACGAGAAGAACAACTTATGCCACACAGCGACCGACGGAAGCTGGGATTATAGAGTTTCCAAGTGACACGGGCATTTCAGCAGAATTGATTAGCGGACCGGATGAAGATAATATGAGTGATGTTGAAAAAAGAAGATACATAGAGATGTCTGAAAGGAGTAAGTTTGTTTATACTCTCTCTTTCTTGTAGATTTATCTTTCTAGAAGTGCTTAATACTCTAATTCTCTTTACATCTCTTTACATCCCACAGTTACTCATTTCTACCGAAAAACAGTTTTCCGATTTACTAGTGTTTGCTAGTAGATAGCTGTGTTTAACGCCATTGAATAGATTTTTGGCCGAAAACCAGCGCTGAGTGAGACCATACTCACAGAACACATACTGAGCCATCCCTTTTGGCACTATGCAACTTGCTTATTTTATTTTTTATTAACTAAATGTTTTTTTTTTCTTTGTAAAATCAGTAATTACATAGATATATAGATAGGGACAACATCACATACATTGCTCTGATCCCAAAGTAAGCAGTTTAGGCACCGGTATTATGGAATCAGAAACAACGAAGGTACCTCAAACAGCCACCCCTGGAAATATAGAAACATTGTTTGACTCCACCGAGAATCGAACCCGTGACCTTAGAGCTGGCGATACCTTGAAAAGCGGTGTGTACGCCACTAGTCCACGGAGGTCATCAAATATTATTATGTAGAAACTTCTTGTGCTGAATAAATGTTTTTTCTATTCAATTATATTCCAATCTATTTGAAGCGTATAGAGTCCTCTCATTCTCTATCCAGAATCACCATCTCATTCTCTATCCAGGATCACCCATTCTCTATCCAGAAGTCTCTCACACTTTCAAATTTCTACCGACAAACAGTCTAGTAACAATTACTGAGTCCAGGTTTGAAAGGAATAGAGAGCCTTCTTTTACGCATAGTAAACTCATTCCCTGTCTAGAAGACATCACTAACACTTTCTCTCACATTTTCACATTTCTGCCGACAAACCGCTGAGACTTCTGTGGTCCAACACAGAGAGTCGGTTTGATCAAGGGCTTTGAGGTATTCTTACGCTGTGTGGTTACGGCGGAAGAATACACCACCTCTTCTCTTCCCGAGGGTGTTGAAGGAGGCGACTGAGGGCCTTGAAAATACCATTGGCTTTGGACAGATGATTACAATAATGCCAACAGACCAGTGTTGAACAGCTGCGTCAAAGGTACCAAGTTTCTGGAACTGCTCTCAAAATCTGCTTAGCAAGAGTAGCGATTGTGACAATTCCTCTCGTAGAGGCCTACTAACTGCTGACTTTTGCTGGCTGTAATGATGATGATTATATGTAGAGATCTATCCTGCCTATCTATCCCGTCGTCAATTGCTAGTCATTAAATATATACCTAGATATTGGACTGATCTCATACTAAGTAGCTTTAGCACTTGTGTTATGGAGTTAGAAACAACAAATGCCACAAATACCCAGACCAGAGATAATGAAGTAAAATTGTTTTCTACATTGACCCAACCGGAAATCGAAATCGGGACCTCACAGCTGGCGACACCTTTAAAGCCGGTGTGTACACGAATCCTAATTGCTATTATCAAGTAGTATCAGTATATAGTCACGATAGACAAGTGGTTGGATGATTCGAGTCAATAGACCAGATTTCGATGCCCAGGTGGTCAGCACGTAACAACGAGTCTTTTCAAAAACTTATGTACGATTTGAATCGTTGGCTTGGACATAAAGACGGCGATAGGCTCACCACCGGTTACGTTGTCCCAAAAAATATCTTCAGTGGAGATGGGTCTATAGGACTTAATTGTCAAGACCTCTGTTTCGGGGGTAGATAGAGGCTTAGGCAATTAAGTTCTTTAGAATTTATTGGGAAGGGTATGAAGATATTTAGCTTAATATATATTTATTTTAATGTTCCAGTGTGCGACAAATTCAAAAGTCTCTACACGAAGCAGCTGCAGGCGATACCGCTGGTGCCGTCACCAGAACCAGTTCAGATAAACGTCTCCTCTTGCGTACCTTCCACCATTCCTCTGGTGGTGGGAGGGAAAGTGGTGTCTATCAAGGAGTTTCCACACATGGCGCTGATTGGCTGGTTGAAGTCACGTGTACGTAATGTGTATAATATATCTTCACGCCATTCCCAATACAGGGGTAGACAGAGGTCTAGTCTAAACATTAAAATCCTTTGGACGCGCCCGTCGCCGTCTTTATGTCCAAGCCAACGATCAACGATAAAAAAAAACCACTGGTACGAGCCTGCCATCTGGGCATCGAACTCGGGTCGATTTTCCGACACTCGAAATTCCGACCACCCGACCACTCGGCCATCGTGACTTACTTTTTTTACTTCCGATATAATATGGGTCGAAAAGACTAAACTGTCTAGACCTCTTGCTACCTCGGTCTTGGGAAATGGGTGATGATAAAACAGCTTGCTCCTACTTTCTCCAGTCCAGCGGATACGCGTGGCGGTGCGGTGGTTCCCTGGTGAGCGCTCAGTTCGTACTCACCGCCGCTCACTGCGCGTACGACGAGAGGGACGATACTATTGTCATGTGAGTGCCTTCTTTCTTATGCTTAAAAAAATACCTTTCAAAGGTTGTACGAATTGTATCGTTGGCTTGTACATTAAGACGGCGGCTGGCTCACAGCCTCTCTCGTTGTCCCGAAAATATCTTCGGTGGAAGGTGGGCCGAACGACTTAATAGTAGACTAGACCTCTTCTCTACTCTCTATTTTCGGGACAACGTGGCAGGTGATGAGCCCATCGCTATCTTTATGTCCAAGGCATCGATATAATTAGTACATAGGTTTTTTAAAAACCCATTGGTACGAGCCTGCTACCTGCGGATCGAACTCGGTTCTCTTGACCCGAAATTCCGGCCATACAACCATTCGGCTGCAAAATCTGTTTTATCTATGGTCTCAAAAAGTATGACCAAATATCTCAATTTCGCGAGGACCTCAAGTGGCGCCCAATTCGTTTTGGTAGAAACACTCCATTATTATATCCTATACAACCCCTCCCCTCCTTCCTACCTAAGGGACCTTTAATTCTACGTTCATTCACCATATTCACCATGTAGATCCCATTTTAGAATCCTCCTTCACTATCTTGCTTTCCTATATATAACTCCAATTTTTATACATATTCCTTTGCTGTCCATGCAGTCAGGTTATGGAATTCACTGCCACCTAACATAAAACTATCTAAGCAACTGTATAACCTTCAGTTGTCTTTCCAGGGGTACGCCTAAGGTTGTTCAGCTGGGCTCCTCCTACCTGGACGACCCGGGCGCTCTCGTGGTGAAGGTCTCCGCCGTGATCAGGCACCCCAAGTACAAGCAGCCGAGGTCCTACTACGACGTTGCGCTGATCAAGCTCGCGACTACTGTGACGTAAGTAACTAAGTTAGTGACCCAGGTGACGCCTTGACACATACATATTCATATACATCTTCACGCCATTTACATTATGGCGTTGGACAGAGGTCTGGACAATAAAGTCCTTTCGACTTTCTCATCACTGAAGAAATTTTTTGGAAGAACGTGACCGTTGGTGAGCCCTTCGCCATCTTTATAATAATTATAATAACTTAATTGCTACTAAGCTTATAAGACATTAAATGTTCACATGTGAAAAATACATATAACAAAATTAAGGTTAAAAATAGTGAGGGAGACGTTCTGTTCTCCTAGCTAGACTATGTATATTACATTGTCTAGTCAGTCTGTATTAAGGAGCTACAGTCGCCGGCCAGGGGGCAGTGAACTGTAGCTGTAATAGAATAATTTTATACCTACTTTTATGTCCAAGCCAAGTTTTTTTTTTTTTAAATACCCATTGGCCAGCCGCCTGACTTATGGTAAACAATATTGTTTGTATAAAATTACATTATATTTACAAATTATTTTTCTTTGTAGTAAATTGCTGAGGTTGCCTGGAAGAAAGTGCTAAATAGCAATAAGGTCGCCTTTTGTTATCCAAATTTTGATACTTATGTTTTGTATGATATTGTTTTTTTTTTCTTTTCTCATTTGGTGTACAATAAAGGATATTATTATTATTACACTTATTTAGGATACACTGCAACTAATGAGATTATTTCCTTTCTTTACCTATCAATCAAAATCTACCTCCTACCAATTCATTATTTTCAATCCGCAGATTTTCGGAGGTAATCAAGCCGGCGTGTCTTGGGGTCCCGCCGCGACCCGACGAATCTATAATCGCAACCGGATGGGGCAGAACTGAATTTGGTATGTTTAATTATTGTTGTCCTATGATGTCGTTCCCCCACCTCCCCCCCCCCTCTCTTCCCGTGGGTATCGGAAGAGGCGACAAAGGGAAAAGAATTGGAAATGCATTTGGCTATCGACAGGTGGCACGATATGTATCTCGATATGTACCAGATAAAAGTCGGCAGAGCAGGCACAGGCAGCATCGTCTAAAGAGCATGGTGTCTGGTACTGCGGTCGCCTGAGTATGAGCTTCGATTCGCCAATCGCCAATGGAAAACTCTCCCATAAGGAAGCAGTTTAAGTCCTGCAGTCTTTGGATGTATGGCTCACTGTGCTTTGTAGCAAACTCGCTGCATGCTCAGCTCGTGGTCCGTGTTCATTTCCAGCAGGATTGTTGACAGACCGAAGTATTGAATGTTAACCCTAATATACTATGTAACATCTATTATAAATATATTGCTCTGATACCATGTTTTATGGAAACGGTATCAGTTTTAACAGTGCTAGAGCCACGCATCAGTTTTTTTGTTTGCATGAATGGGCCGGCTCGACCGGGGAAGTACCACGACCTCACAGAATACCGGCGTGAAGTAGAAGTCTAACAAACTTCTGCGTTTCGTCTGGTGAGTGCAGGTAACCGGTGTCCCACACACCCCCTCCCCCAATTCTGGGGGAGGGGGGCACTCTAAGGGTGGCAACGCATCTGCTAAGCCTCTGGTATTGCGGGTGTTCATGGGCGGCGGTAATCACTTACCATCACGTGATCCACCTGCTCGTTTGCCTCCTTTTTTCTATAAAAAAAACGGAAACAACGAAGGCACCAAAAACATCCAGATCCGAGACAATGTCGAAAAAGTGGTTTCCTTCATGACTTTTCTGGCAATTAAACCCTAAATCTCGACTGCCGTCACCATGAATTCCTATGTGTTTGCCACTCGTCCACGGAGATCTTAAACTGTATCATTAGTTGTCAGATGACATAACGTTGCGGAAGTTCACTGGATGCATGATACCCTGCTCTCTGTGGCAAATTCACAGCACGCTCAGACCCTGGCCAATGTTCAGTTCCAGCAGTTGTACTCTTAACAGGCCGTAAAAAACTTATAGGTTTTCTGCTTTCATCCGTCCAGAAAGCCGATGCGTCTCTTTCACGATGGTCATAAAATGTGGATAGTGCTCTGTTCTACGCAGCAAATTCACAGCACTCCCAAATCCTGGCTCATGTTTAGTTCCAACAGAAGCGGTCTTAACAGACCGTAATAACCAACTATTGAAAAGAGGTTTTCTACATTAATCCATCCAGGAAAGCACCAGGACGCCACTCGTCCATGGTGGTCGTGAACTATATACCGTATCATCCAATTCCAGCAGGACGATAAAGTCACGATAGCCTAGTGGTTGGGTGGTCGGAATTTTGAGTCAATAGACCCGAGTTCGATCCCCAGTTGATAGGCTCGTACCAATGGGTTTTCGAAAACTTATGTTCGAATAATATCGTTGTCTTGGACATAAAGGTGGCGACGGGCTCACCACCTGTTATGTTGTCCCGAAAATATCTTCGGTGGAAGGTGGGTCAAAGGGACGTAATTGTCTAGACTAGACCTCCGTCTACCCCTGTATTGGGAATTGCGTGAAGATATTTATTTATTTATTTATTCATTCATTTATTATTTATCAAATTCCAGGTGGTGAGCAGTCCCTCGAGCTGCGCAGCGTATCGATCCCGGTGTGGGACATGCGCGACTGCAACAACGTGCTGGGCAGCTCCAGGAAGCTGCCCAACGGACCCTCCGGCGACAGTCAGATCTGCGCCGGCGAGAGGAAAGGGGGGAAGGACACGTGCCAGGTGAGATTTGGCAATGCAATTTGTTTATCTTTACCCATTTTCCCAATACCTGGAGCAGGGCTAGACAACATTTGCTGGAGATTATTTTGGGATAGCGTGACAGGTTGTGTGCCTGTCGCCGTCTTTATGTCTGCCCTTACGATGTTAATTCGTAAATAAGTTTAAGAAAAACTCATTTGCGAGCCATGGGGATCGAACTCGGAATAATAATTTTTGTTTTCATAGATTTCTTAATACAGGTAGGTACTTAGGTGCAGTTAGTCCTTTTTTGGCAGATTTACCGGAGCTTTTTTCGGTGAGGTGACAGCTGAGTCTGTCGCCGTGTTTCCTATATAAGTTTTGAAAAAAAAACTCATAGGTCATGCGGATCGAGCTTGGTGCCTTGACTCGGATTCCGATCACACAACCACTCGGCACATGTATTTTGAATGCCTGTAAAAATCCAATCACAACATAGGCCTCTCCTGTAAGGTCGATAATCACCGATCTTGGCAGAGAATGGCAGCTTCAGAAATTGTAAAACTCCATGAAAAGATGTATATATCAACATATACATAACATTACTTGATAACGAAATTAATAATTAATTAAATTAATTAATTAATTCCTTGGTACATTACTAGATAACGAAAGTTTACGTATAGCTATAGAAATACGATTGGGAGCATCGATTTGTCAACCACATCGATGTCCTTGTGGCAGCGACGTCGACGAGTTAGGCCTCCACGGACTTTCATGCCAAAAAAGTGCCGGCAGACTATCTCGTCACGGTTCCTTGAATGAGGTCATCCGAAGGGCTCTTGTTTCCATAAAAATTCCATCGGTTTTAGAGCCTTGTGGAATATTTAGGGAGGATGGTAAGAGACCCGACGGCTTGACTTTAGTCCCTTGGGAGAGAGGCAAAGCTCTTGTGTGGGACGCTACTTGCGTCGATACATTAGCGGCCTTTCATATCAAGGGTACTTCGATAAGGGCCGGGGCGGCATCAAAGGCAGCTGAATCGGGTAAATGGCGAAAATATGAGTCTTTGAAAGGAGACTATATATTTGTTCCATTTGCCGTAGTGTCTCTATCGGTCCGTGGGGTCCCCGCGCGATGCAGTTTCTAAAGGAATTGTATCCGCGACTTATCGTTGCCGCTGGTGACAAGAGGGCTGGTTCTTTTCTCGCTCAACGGTTAAGTCTAGCCATTCAACGTGGAAATGCAGCCAGCGTTCTTGGTACCAAACCACGAGGAGTAGGGCTCTACGATTATAATAGTTTTTAGTTAATAAGTATTGTAAATATTAACATAATTTTTTCTGTAAATAAATATTTATGAAACATATACATTACGTGTTAAGCTTTGTTGAAAAGTGGATTGAATGGACTTAATTGTCTAGACCTCTGACTGCCCCAGTATGTGAAATTGCGTGAAGATACAAAAGAAATATATTAAGGAAGAGTACTTTTTGTCTTTTTCTAAAATTTTATCGCAATCACACATCTCAAGTCACGATAGCTGAGTGGTTGGGTGGTAGGAATTTCAAGTCAAGATCGATTCGATCCCCAGGTGGCCGGCTCGTACCAATGGGTTTTTTCAAAAAACTTATGTACGAATTATATCGATGACTTGGAAATGGAGACGGCGACGGGCTCACCACCTGTCACGTTGTCTCAGAAAGGTCTACAATGAAAGGTATGTCGAAAGGACTTAATTGTCGAGGTGTTTGACTACCCCAGTATTGAGTATGGTGTGAAGATATTTCTATTTATTAATATGAATATATGATTTGATGGGTTTGATGGTCTCCGTGATCGATTGGTCACCAGCTCGGAAGACCCGGATTTAATTCCCGGACGTGTCAATATACTTTTTCTGTATTGTCGCGGGTCTGTGTGTTTGTGGTAGCTTCATTGCTTCCGATTCCATAACACACTTGCTTTAGCTGCTTAGCTTACTTTGGGATCGGAGCAATGTATACGATGTCCCAATCAATGTATTTTTTCCATGTATCGTTAACTCCAGGGTGACTCCGGTGGACCAGCGCAAATCCAAGATGGCTGCGTGTGGCGCGTTGTGGCTGTCACGTCGCTGGGCCGCTCCTGTGGCGCTCCAAACACACCAGCACTGTACGCCATCGTTCACAGAGCGTTCGTCTCTTCTGTTATCTTCGGCGGACAACTCACAACAAACAACAGAGGCGCAAGCGTACAAAACATCAACAACAACCGTAACAGCAACCAACGGAACACGACGCCGAGAAACGATCGCGTAACGATCAACAACAATCCTAACAACAGGAATCCGAATGGACAGAACAACAATTATTTCGGTTACACGACGCAGAATAGCAACCGCGGTAACAGTTACAACGCGGAAAGACCGGTAGTAGACGAGCCGAATTATAACGATTTCAACTACAATCCGAAAAGGAATGACTTTAACAATTACAACAGCAATTATAACAACAATTATAATACGAACGGTCAGACTAATTACCAACGGACTTGGTGGAATTAATTGTTGATTAGTGCAATTTTAATTGTATTGTTTTAGCGTTGTTTTTCGCGAATTAATGACAAGACATTTAAATTATATAATAATAAAAATGTCGTTTTAAAAAGCAGTGTTTTCTGAATTTAACGCATTGTATATATACATTATTATTATGTGCGGATATTTATTTATATGCTCCATTATTATTAATATATGTTCACGCAATTCCACATAGAGGTATGTAGAAAAAAGTCACGATAGCTGAGTGGTTGGGTGGTCGGAATTTCAAGTCAAGATCGATTCGATCCCCAGTTGGCCGGCTCGTACCAATGGGTTTTTTCAAAAAACTTATGTACGAATTATATCGATGACTTGGAAATGGAGACGGCGACGGGCTCACCACCTGTCACGTTGTCTCAGAAAGGTCTACAATGAAAGGTATGTCGAAAGGACTTAATTGTCGAGGTGTTTGACTACCCCAGTATTGAGTATGGTGTGAAGATATTTCTATTTATTAATATGAATATATGATTTGATGGGTTTGATGGTCTCCGTGATCGATTGGTCACCAGCTCGGAAGACCCGGATTTAATTCCCGGACGTGTCAATATACTTTTTCTGTATTGTAGCGTGTCTGTGTGTTTGTGGTAGCTTCATTGCTTCGAATTCCATAACACGCTTGCTTTAGCTGCTTAGCTTACTTTGGGATCGGAGCAATGTATACGATGTCCCAATCAATGTATTTTTTCCATGTATCGTTGACTCCAGGGTGACTCCGGTGGACCAGCGCAAATCCAAGATGGCTGCGTGTGGCGCGTTGTGGCTGTCACATCGCTGGGCCGCTCCTGTGGCGCCCCAAACACACCAGCACTGTACGCCATCGTTCACAGAGCGTTCGTCTCTTCTGTTATCTTCGGCGGACAACTCACAACAAACAACAGAGGCGCAAGCGTACAAAACATCAACAACAACCGTAACAGCAACCAACGGAACACGACGCCGAGAAACGATCGCGTAACGATCAACAACAATCCTAACAATAGGAATCCGAATGGACAGAACAACAATTATTTCGGTTACACGACGCAGAATAGCAACCGCGGTAACAGTTACAACGCGGAAAGACCGGTAGTAGACGAGCCGAATTATAACGATTTCAACTACAATCCGAAAAGGAATGACTTTAACAATTACAACAGTAATTATAACAACAATTATAATACGAACGGTCAGACTAATTACCAACGGACTTGGTGGAATTAATTGTTGATTAGTGCAATTTTAATTGTATTGTTTTAGCGTTGTTTTTCGCGAATTAATGACAAGACATATAAATTATATAATAATAAAAATGTCGTTTTAAAAAGCAGTGTTTTCTGAATTTAACGCATTGTATATATACATTGTTATTATGTGCGGATATTTATTTATATGCTCCATTATTATTAATATATGTTCACGCAATTCCACATAGAGGTATGTAGAAAAAAAAAGTCACGATAGCCGAGTGGTTGGGTGGTCGGAATTTCGAGTCAAGAGACCCGAGTTCGATCCTCAAGTGGCCGTACCAATGGGTTTTTCTTAAAACCTATGTACAAATTATATCGTTGGCTTGGACATAAATACGGCGACGGGCTCACCACATGTCTGGACTAGACCTCTGTCTACCCCTGTATTGCGTGAAGGTTTGTAGAGTTCTAGAAAATTAAGTATTTTCCACTCACTCTTCACCGTAGCTTATTTAAGACAAAGTGACAGTCTATTACATATTTATTATTAATATATTGATACATTTATTAACATACTCTATTATTATTAATATATCTTCACTTAAATTCACACTGAGGTATGTAGAGGACCAGGTAATGGAGTCCTATCAACCCATTTTCCACCGAAGCTTATTCAAGGCGTTACAGATGTAGTATCTTTACTCCATTCACAATACAGGGGTAGACAGGGGTCCGGTCCACTATGTCTGTTTGGCAACTTCGTTTAGTTAAACGCAGTGTAAGACAAGATGGAGTGAAGACTTGCACAATGTTGGGTCGATGGATGCAGGTGGCTGTGGACCGTTCTTTGTGGCGAATTCTAGGGGAAGGTCTGTGTCCAGCAGTGGACTCTTGATAGGCAGTAAAGAAGAAGAAAGAAAAATGAAAAAAGTACTAAATACTGTACATCAAACAGATCATTTATATGATTTTTTTCTTTTATGCCTTTTACAGTACTGGGATAGACACAGATTGAGACAATGAAGTCCTTTTGACCCACTTTTGACGGGAATTTATCTGGGACACTGGGACAGTCTGTCATTGTATTGCAGAACGAGTTAACAGTTAAAGCTAGACGTGTCCTAGGTTGAGACAGTCTGTAAACCAATAGAGTAAGTAGTTATGAATCTTGTTTAAGTTAATTAAATAATAAATTAATACGAAATAATGAATTTCGTTTTTGTTTTAATTTTGGTAGACCATTTTCCTGTCGTGTATTGTGGCATTACAATTTATTGGCATTACAATCTATCCCTTTCCTTACTTGAAACGTGGGTGAAGACTTGCACAATGTTGGGTCGATGGATGCAGGTGGCTGTGGACCGTTCTTTGTGGCGAATTCTAGGGGAAGGTCTGTGTCCAGCAGTGGACTCTTGATAGGCAGTAAAGAAGAAGAAAGAAAATGAAAAAGTACTAAATACTGTACATCAAACAGATCATTTATATGATTTTTTCTTTTATGCCTTTTACAGTACTGGGATAGACACAGATTGAGACAATGAAGTCCTTTTGACCCACTTTTGACGGGAATTTATCTGGGACACTGGGACAGTCTGTCATTGTATTGCAGAACGAGTTAACAGTTAAAGCTAGACGTGTCCTAGGTTGAGACAGTCTGTAAACCAATAGAGTAAGTAGTTATGAATCTTGTTTAAGTTAATTAAATAATAAATTAATACGAAATAATGAATTTCGTTTTTGTTTTAATTTTGGTAGACCATTTTCCTGTCGTGTATTGTGGCATTACAATTTATTGGCATTACAATTTATTGGCATTACAATTTATTGGCATTACAATTTATTGGCATTACAATTTATTGGCATTACAATTTATTGGCATTACAATTTATTGGCATTACAATCTATCCTTTCCTTACTTGAAACGTGGGTGAAGACTTGCACAATGTTGGGTCGATGGATGCAGGTGGCTGTGGACCGTTCTTTGTGGCGAATTCTAGGGGAAGGTCTGTGTCCAGCAGTGGACTCTTGATAGGCAGTAAAGAAGAAGAAAGAAAATGAAAAAGTACTAAATACTGTACATCAAACAGATCATTTATATGATTTTTTCTTTTATGCCTTTTACAATACTGGGATAGACACAGATTGAGACAATGAAGTCCTTTTGACCCACTTTTGACGGGAATTTATGTGGGACACTGGGACAGTCTGTCATTGTATTGCAGAACGAGTTAACAGTTAAAGCTAGACGTGTCCTAGGTTGAGACAGTCTGTAAACCAATAGAGTAAGTAGTTATAAATCTTGTTTAAGTTAATTAAATAATAAATTAATACGAAATAATGAATTTCGTTTTTGTTTTAATTTTGGTAGACCATTTTCCTGTCGTGTATTGTGGCATTACAATTTATTGGCATTACAATTTATTGGCATTACAATTTATTGGCATTACAATCTATCCTTTCCTTACTTGAAACGTGGGTGAAGACTTGCACAATGTTGGGTCGATGGATGCAGGTGGCTGTGGACCGTTCTTTGTGGCGAATTCTAGGGGAAGGTCTGTGTCCAGCAGTGGACTCTTGATAGGCAGTAAAGAAGAAGAAAGAAAAATGAAAAAAGTACTAAATACTGTACATCAAACAGATCATTTATATGATTTTTTTCTTTTATGCCTTTTACAGTACTGGGATAGACACAGATTGAGACAATGAAGTCCTTTTGACCCACTTTTGACGGGAATTTATCTGGGACACTGGGACAGTCTGTCATTGTATTGCAGAACGAGTTAACAGTTAAAGCTAGACGTGTCCTAGGTTGAGACAGTCTGTAAACCAATAGAGTAAGTAGTTATGAATCTTGTTTAAGTTAATTAAATAATAAATTAATACGAAATAATGAATTTCGTTTTTGTTTTAATTTTGGTAGACCATTTTCCTGTCGTGTATTGTGGCATTACAATTTATTGGCATTACAATTTATTGGCATTACAATTTATTGGCATTACAATTTATTGGCATTACAATTTATTGGCATTACAATCTATCCTTTCCTTACTTGAAACGTGGGTGAAGACTTGCACAATGTTGGGTCGATGGATGCAGGTGGCTGTGGACCGTTCTTTGTGGCGAATTCTAGGGGAAGGTCTGTGTCCAGCAGTGGACTCTTGATAGGCAGTAAAGAAGAAGAAAGAAAATGAAAAAGTACTAAATACTGTACATCAAACAGATCATTTATATGATTTTTTTTCTTTTATGCCTTTTACAATACTGGGATAGACACAGATTGAGACAATGAAGTCCTTTTGACCCACTTTTGACGGGAATTTATGTGGGACACTGGGACAGTCTGTCATTGTATTGCAGAACGAGTTAACAGTTAAAGCTAGACGTGTCCTAGGTTGAGACAGTCTGTAAACCAATAGAGTAAGTAGTTATAAATCTTGTTTAAGTTAATTAAATAATAAATTAATACGAAATAATGAATTTCGTTTTTGTTTTAATTTTGGTAGACCATTTTTCTGTCGTGTATTGTGGCATTACAATCTATCCCTTTCCTTACTTGAAACGTGGGTGAAGACTTGAACAAAAATATCTTCATGCCATTCTCAATACCGAGACCCACCTTCCACCGAAGACAACGTGACAGGTGGTGAGCCTGTCGCCGTCTTATGTTCAAAGCATATATACACAGAGTACACAAGTTTTGAAAAAAAAAACAACCATTGGTACAAACCTGCGACCTGGGGATAGAACTCGGGTCTCTTCACCAGAATTCCGATCACTCAACCACTTGGCTATGGTGACAAACGTCGTACATACATTTGACACCG
The DNA here is from genome assembly GCA_029286605.1 of Sericinus montela. Classification (NCBI taxonomy): domain Eukaryota; kingdom Metazoa; phylum Arthropoda; class Insecta; order Lepidoptera; family Papilionidae; genus Sericinus; species Sericinus montela. Next base: position 1,095,105 of record JAGSMR010000068.1, on the reverse strand, counting down.
TGTAGTCTTCCTATTCGATTTCATTGTGATATGGCGACATCTATATCTCCGTATTAGGAGCTCGCTAGTGGCAGAGAATTCAGGAAACGCAACAACATCCTACATCGCGCTATCGAAGTTTTTATAATTAGAAGCATATATAAAAATACTGTTGCTGAGTGGTAAGTACCCACAGTAAGGTTATGGCATATTGTTATATTCTTACGTTGTGAGAATACACCATCACTTTACAAGAAAGATATTGAAATCAACATCTCTAAGTAAGGTGGCGGTATATTCTTTTGTTAAATATTTTTTTTTATATAGAAAAAGGGAGGCAAACGAGCAGGTGGCTCACGTGATGGTAAGTGATTACCGCCGCCCATGAACACCAGCAATACCAGAGGCTTAGCAGATGCGTTGCCTCCCTTAGAATGCCCCCCCCCAAATTGGGGGAGGGGGGTGTGTAGGCCACCGGTTACCTGCACTCACCAGACGAAACGCAGAAGTTTGTTAGACCTCTAGACTTAGTTTGGTATTCTGTGAGGTCGTGGTACTTCCCCGGTCGAGCCGGCCCATTCATGCAACAGCAAAAGCTGATGCGTGGCTCTACCACTGTTATAATATCTTCTCACCACTCCTAATATAGGGGAAGAAAGAGGTCCAGCAATTCAAAATATCTAATAAGTCATTTCGTCGTCGACACCTTCTTTCGCCGAAGACATATTTTTGGGAAAACATCACTAGTGACGCTATCTTTATGTCCAAGCCTATGATATAAATAGTGCAGTTTTGAAAAATCCATTGGTACGAGCCTACCAGCTAGAGATCGAATTTGTGTCTCTTGACTTCCGATCACCTAACCACTCGGCTATCCAGACTACTCTTTAATAACAAAAGTTCAGCATAACTTAAATGCTTTTAAATCAATAAAATTGCACCATATTTATGTATATTAAACCCCTAACCTTGTCTTCTGGTACCGGTGTAAGAATATTGTCACTCCCATTCTTATCCGTGGGTGTCGTAAGAGGCGACTAAGGGAAACAGCCGTGAACATCTTTATGGCAACCGATAGATTGCGGGATAACCATCTCTAAAAATAACAGACAAAAATAATCAGACCTATGATGGGCAGCATCTAAGGTGCGAGGTGTCTGATACTGCGATCGCCAATCCGCTTGCCAGGCGTGGCGATTATGGAAGATCCTGCTTATGAGAGATGCCTGTATCCTGCTGGATTCCTGGATTGCTATCCTGCTATCCTAGATTTTAATAGGCCGTATGTATGTATGTAAGTTATTTAAACCCTTAGCTTCGTAGGCAGGTTCACTACATTTTAGACTAAGAAAAAAAGAAATTCGTTTATTCGTGGACTGAATACAGCAGGAAGACAATATAAAAAAAATAACGAAAGTAAATATTAAAGAGACCTTATAATAAATTATGTAACTAAAATAACAAATATGACAATCCGCGCTGCACCACGTGATGTGTCAAATTTTGTCAGCTTCTTAAATTCTTAAAAAAAACTACTTTTGAGTATCAGATGGTTCTTAAGGAATATTAAGTAAGTAATTACTTAATTAAAATTCAGAAATAGCAATAACACTGCTACGCAAATTTGCTATTAAATAACGGCAGGAGAATTAACAACTTTAATATTCATTTCTTTGATATTATAACAAAAGAATTTGTAACACCACTGTCCATTTTGTTCTATAATTATAGATACCGAAGTATTTCCATCCATTAATATCTCCAAATTTAAAATTTCATTTATCAATGATCTGGTATACAATAGTTTTCTAAAATTTTAATTGTACAGTGTCTCTGTGAGACAACAATAAACACATAAATAGATAAGCAACATAACATACATTGTAAGTAGCTTAAGCACTTGTATTTCGGAATCGGAAACAACGAAGGTACCACAAACAGCCAGACCCGAGACAATGTAGAAAAAGCGTTTTCTACATTGACCCGAAATCTTAAACCTAGTGACACCGTGAAAACTGCCACTCTTCCACGGAGGTCCTCAACCATAGTACTTTAATTTTAATTATTTCCAACATAAAAGAAATAGTGCTTCGGAATACGTACAGAACATAACTTTATATCTTTCTAATAATAGAATGGGTTTGATGATAACAACAATATAATACATAGGAATGATATCCATATATTTTTAATTATTCTTACCTAAATCGGTTGAATTGATTACATTTGTTGCGTAAGTAAACTTCTATTTTTGCTGACTGTCCACGAATGTAGCTGGCCTTGCTCTAATTAATTATAATTAAAAAATATTATAATAATTTTTTGAAAAACCCATTGGTACGAGTCTACCAGCTAGAGATCGAATTTGTGTCTCTTGACTCGAAATTCCGACCACCCAACCACTCGGCTATCCAGACTACTCTTTAATAACAAAAGTTCAGCATAACTTAAATGCTTTTAAATCAATAAAATTGCACCATATTTATGTATATTAAACCCCTAACCTTGTCTTCTGGTACCGGTGTAAGAATATTGTCACTCCCATTCTTATCCGTGGGTGTCGTAAGAGGCGACTAAGGGAAACAGCCGTGAACATCTTTATGGCAACCGATAGATTGCGGGATAACCATCTCTAAAAATAACAGACAAAAATAATCAGACCTATGATGGGCAGCATCTAAGGTGCGAGGTGTCTGATACTGCGATCGCCAATCCGCTTGCCAGGCGTGGCGATTATGGAAGATCCTGCTTATGAGAGATGCCTGTATCCTGCTGGATTCCTGGATTGCTATCCTGCTATCCTAGATTTTAATAGGCCGTATGTATGTAAGTTATTTAAACCCTTAGCTTCGTAGGCAGGTTCACTACATTTTAGACTAAGAAAAAAAGAAATTCGTTTATTCGTGGACTGAATACAGCAGGAAGACAATATAAAAAAAATAACGAAAGTAAATATTAAAGAGACCTTATAATAAATTATGTAACTAAAATAACAAATATGACAATCCGCGCTGCAGCACGTGATGTGTCAAATTTTGTCAGCTACTTAAATACTTAAAAAAACTACTTTTGAGTATCAGATGGTTCTTAAGGAATATTAAGTAAGTAATTACTTAATTAAAATTCAGAAATAGCAATAACACTGCTACGCAAATTTGCTATTAAATAACGGCAGGAGAATTAACAACTTTAATATTCATTTCTTTGATATTATAACAAAAGAATTTGTAACACCACTGTTTATTACGTTAACTATTCTTGAATTAATCCAATATCTTTGTCTGTATTCAAACCCTTTCTGTTCTTCTTCTGAAACAGTCTCTCTATCTCCTGCAAAGTCTTGTCCTTCGTCTCCGGCAGACATTTGTAGAGAAGTACAAAGCATATGCTTGTCATTATTCCGTAGAAAAGAAACGCGCCGTGCAATCCCATGGTCTTGAATATCAAAGGAGCGACTTTCAACATGGACGCCATGAGAATCTCGAACAGAAGACCGTTAATCAGAATACCAATCGATTTAAACCTCGAAGGCAGTATCTCTCCGTAAATAGACGTGTTCAGGGACATCGGTCCGCAGCTGATCGTAATCGAGAAGCACGCGAGTAAGAAAATCGATACTCTCTGATCCTCTTCGATCATAGACAATTTAACGAGGTACAGGTAGGTGGATATTAGAAAGAGGAAGCCGATCCCGATTGCAGACGAGGTCAGGTAAAGATGTCTTCTCTTTAGATACCTCGCAAGGATACAGCCAACATACATCCCGAGCACAGTGACTCCGTCAAGGATGAGCATCCCAATATACGCCGCTGACTCGCTATTAGTCATCTTCTTTATTATGTCTATCGCGTAAACGCTGTAGACGAATTTACCAGAGAAATGATACTGGACGGTGAGCAAGCAAGCAATTAGAATTGGTTTGTAAAATTCCGTACAATTTATAATTTTCAAACCTCTTGATATTGTCCAATTGCATCTACCGACGGATAAATGTTCGCTGTACGTTTCTATTAACGTTTCCAGTTCTTCTAACGAATCTCTGCTCGTTCCATTGAGCCAGATGAAAGCGGTCCTGCATTCATCGTATCTGCCTCTACTCGCCAACCAATGTGGTGACTCGGGCCAGGAGAAAGCTGTGAATCCGTAGACGCAGACAAAGAATCCGAGCACAGCTATGTACTTCCAATGAAAGAACGTACCTATAGCATTCGAGGACCATATCCCGCAGAATATTGTGGTCGATTTGATCGCCAGGAACACGCCCCGATACTTGGGGCTGGAATATTCGGTGATGAGGATGACGTTGTTTGTGATGGCGGTGGCGCAGCTCATGGCGATGATGATCTGACTGATCAGGAGCTGGGTGGGAGTGGTGCTGAAGTACAAAACGACTAAGGCGATCAGCATATTGACGTTCGCTATGATGAAGATGCGCCTCCTGCCGATGTGCTGCGAGAGGTAGGCGAGGATAAACAGCCAGGGTAAAGCTGCAAATCCTGTGACGGAACCTGGAATATAACAATAAATATTCCATTATTGATATACGCTAATAAATCTCACTCTCATGATTTCTTCCTAATCTCATATCAAATTTGTTCCAACCTTTGGTGAAAAGGTGGCATATACATATAGAGAGACCTATATCCTGCAATGTATTTATAGACCGTTATGTATGTATGAATAAATGTGGTACTTCATTGTGAAAATTTAACAGTAAATTCACAATTTTTTTTACAGTATATCAAAAGTCCACTTAACGTGGGTCTGCTCAAAATTTCCACAGAACGGTCCCGTGCCATCAGCATCCATCGACTCCCCGCAAAATTGTGCAGTTCATCGCTGCATCTTGCTGGGGTAGACCTACACTATGTTTGCTTGCACGTGGCTGCCAATTGAGAACCTTCCTCTCCCAAACGTTGTCAGTTTCACAATTCAAGTAATAGAAGAGAATGAACAGAGATATCTTACATAACCAAGAGGCCATCTCATCACTGATGTAGCTGCTGGAGTTCGCCTCCCTCCTCAGTTGCGGTATGTAGACGGTGGGAGCGCCGTAGTTCTGTCCCACTGCGAAGAAGTACGCCCATGTTCCGCTGCACACGAAGAGCTGGAAGGTAACATCTGCTGGATAAAGTTAGGTTATGTTTCCATGAATTCCTGTGAGGAAATAGATGACTGTACATCTGATGGAAAGTCGTTATATTGTAATCCATGACACCTGTAAACCATTATTGTTTAGTTTTTCCCGAATTTCTGGATTGCAATCTTCAAAATCAAATATTGATAGCAATAGCATTCAAGTACTGACGACTTCCGTGGACGAATAGCGTACACACCGGTTTTTATAATATCTCCAGTTCTGAGGGCTAGATTCCCGGGTCGATGTAGAAAACACTTTTCCAACATTTTCTCGGGTCTGAATGTTTGTGGCACCTTCGTTGTTTCTGATTTCATAATACAAGTGCTTAAGCTGCTCACTTTGTGATCAGAGCAATGTATGTGATGTAAATAAATAAATAAATATCTTGACGAAATTCCCAATACAGGGGTAGACAGAGGACTTAATTGTCTAGTCTGGACAATTAAGTCCCTTTGACCCAACTTCCACCGAAGATATTTTCGGGACAACGTGACAGGTGGTGAGCCCGTCGCCGTCTTTATGTCCAAGCCAACGTCATTCTTGGTTTTTGGAAAAACCCATTGGTACGAGCCTAGCACTTGGGGATCGAACTCGGGTCGACTCTCGACTCGAAATTCCGACCACCCATCCACTCGGCTATCGTGACTATTTGTATGTGATGTTGTACCCTATGATGACCCCTGATGCCATGTATGTATTTATAGATGTCTCATAGAGACATATTGAAATTTTAAACAATTGAAACATTAAAACACTACTATTGCATAAAGGATGGTTACATTATAAAATAAAAGATGTTAATTGACGGAGCAGCTTCGGTATGTCTTACTAGAGACCAAAATTTACACGTTTTTACAAATTTCTCGTTTACTACTACAGCAGAAATTGCAATTTTCAAAGTACGTTGTAGTTCCTATGTATGTATTTCTGTCAACCATCTAGATGTCTTTGTGGCAGCGAGCACGTCGAGTTAGGGCACCACGGACTTTCATGCCACAAAAGTGCTGGCAGATTGTCTCTTCACTGCTTCATAAATGAATACATGGCAAGGGTTCGTGTGTCCACGAATATTCCCTTGGTTTAAGAGCGTTGTGGAATATCTAGGGAGAATAGCAGGAGACCTGTCGGATTCTCTTTAGTGCCTTGGCAGAGGGTCCTCTGATGCGGGATGCTACTTGCGTTGATGATTAAGAGGCAGCTGAATCGGGTAAGTGACGCGAATATGAGTCTCTGAAGAAAGACTATATATTTGTTCGATTTGCCGTAGAGACAATCGGTCCGTGGGATCCTCGCGCGATACAGTCTATAAAGGAATTGCATCCGCGACTGTCCGTAGTCGCTGGTGACAAGAAGGCTGGTTCTTTTCTCGCTCAACGATTACTGTAGTTTTTAGTTAATAAGTATTGTAAATATTAACCCGTGTAATAACGGCGTAAGAATATTGCCACTCCCTTTCTTCTCGAGGATGTCGTAAGAGGCGAATAAGGGAAACAGCCTCGAATATCTTGATGGTAACCGATAAATCGCGGGATATCTGTAAATATATCAGACCGAAATCATCAGACCGATGATAGGTAGCAGTGTCTGAGGTGCGACTGGTCTGGTACTGCGATCGCCAATCCGCCTGCCAAGTGTGGCGATTATGGCACATCCTTCCTGTGGGAGAGACCTGTGTCCTGCAGTGGTCTTTAACAGGCCGATATGTATGTGTGTATGTGTACATATTAATATAATTATATCTCTGTTAGCTAAAGTTATTATTATTAAAAGTGTATTTAAAAATAACTAGAATAATTATGGAATTATGTAAATTATCTCCTATATACTAAATAAACAAATGTCTTCACGCAATTCCCATACTTCGATCCCATTTCCACCGAAGATATTTTCGGGACAACGTGAGGTGTGGTGAGCCCGTCGCCATCTTTATGTCCAAGCCAACTCTATAATAAGTACGTAAGTTTTTGAAAAACCCATTAGTACGAGCATGTCGCCACCAGGGGATCCCCAAAGGGCCACCCATCCACTCGTCTGGGTTAGTCACATCGTGACTAGCCCTATCTCCTATACCCCTACTAATATTATAAATGTGAATGTAACTTTGCTTGTTACGCTTTCACGCGAAAACTACTCAACCGATCATCATGAAACATTGTACACATATTCTTGGAGGTATAAGAAGTAACATAGGGTACTTTTTATAAAAAAAATTGTCAAAAATTTTTGCTGATGTTATAAGTAGTAACTTAAGCTACTTTTTTAGAATTTACCATTTTATAAAAAATATTTAGATTCCGCGTTAAGTGTTATACCGCGTGTGAAGACGCGTGGGGCAGTTAGTAATAAATAAATTGAATTAAATAATACCTGCTTAAAGAAACACACTCTGCTTCTTCTCAGCGATGTATAACCAATGTCTGTGTAAGTAAAGGACGCCATTTTTGACGCCTGAACACATATCGCCATCCATTGACGAACGTAAGAATGTCTTTTAAATGTATTGTTGGATAAATGAAACGTTTATAGTGTGGCCATAAAATTAATTTAACGTTGAAGCTTTTTTATATTTTATTTACTGTTAGATAATGTAGTTGTTTATTTTACATATACAACAACATATCTACTGTCGTAAATGTCGGTAGAAGGTGGGTCGAAGGGACTTAATTTTGTAGACTAGACCTTTGTCTACCCCTGTATTGGAAATTGCGTGAAGATATTTATTTATTTTACTTATTTATTTATATTTTACATAGTCATATAGCTGTCATGATAGCTGAGTCAAGAGCCCCGAGTTCTAACACCGTGTAGGTTTGTAACGATAGGTTTTTCAAATCTTATATAAGATTTGTATCGTTTGCTTGGACATGAAGACGGCGACGGGCTCACCACCAGTCACGTTGTCCCAAAAATATCTTTGGTAAGAGGTGGGTCAAAATGCGTAAAGATATTCTGTATGGGCAAAACATTGATGAATTTGAATGATTGTCCACGAATCATGGACGTATATATTTACAATTATTTAATTATTATTTATAAATGGTATAGCCATTTTATTATGTACCGATTGCTTAGACATTAAGATAAGATTAATGTAGACATAAAATTAATGTACGAGTTATATCATTGGTTTGGACGTAAAAACGGCGACAGGCTCATCACTTGTCACGATGGTCCAAATAAACTTCGGTGAAGCCGTAATGACTTCATTCTCTAGACTGAATATAGCAAATTACGTGAAGATATATATAACAACTGTAAACATCATTAGTCAAACACAATTGTCACGCAAACGTCAAGGGGATATTTAATACAAAGGGCTCCGAGGGCGATGTCATCACAAATGGGCTCTTCATACGCTATTAGTGTGTTACTTATGGAACTAATAACATCGTCTAAGACGTGAGGTGTTCAGTACAGCTACGTCAATCCGCTTGCCAAGCGTTGATTATGTCAATTCATGCAAACAAAGGAGCTACTGCACTGTACAGATATTAACAGGCCGTTAAGAAAGTAAACGTGTTCCAAATATCAATTTTAAAAGGAATAAACACTCCTTAGATTATTTATTGCCAGTGTTGCCACTGACGCATTGTGAAACGAGTTACGAGTACGTTATCTACAGATTAAAAGACGCTTTGCAATTATATTGTTTTCTTTTTTATTGTGGATGTATTGTTAATTTAAAAAATAAAAATATTTTCACTCCGTTCCCAATACAGGGTTGGACAAAGACAATTAAGTCGTTCGACCCACTTTCCACCGAATACATTTTTTTGTGGACAAAGTGATAGGTGGTGAGCCTGTCGCCGTGTTTATGTCGTGCATAAGTTTTGAAAAAACCCCATTGATATGAGCCTACTCCCAGGGAATCAAAGTCGTGTTTTCTTGCCTAGAATTCCGCTCACTCAACCACTCGGCTATCGCGACTGATTTATTATATAAAGGTTTTATATAACAGGTTGGGTGGTCGGAATTTCGATTCCAGAGACCCGATTTCGATTCCCAGGAGGCAGAGTTGATTGTCTAGACTAGACCTCTGTCTACCCCTGTATTGGAAATTGCGTGCTATATTTATTTATTTTTATTAAATTAATTAATACAGGAATAAATTATTAAACCTGAATGCTACTTATATAATAAAGATGTTATTTTTGGAAGATATCTTCATGGTCATCCATATTTTTTTATTGACTTCATACATACATAACGGCCTATTAAAGTCTACTTCAGGACATAGGCCTCTCCCATATTGGATTTACCGTAATCGCCAAGCTGGGGAAGCGGATCGGCGATCGCAGAGGAAAATGATGAATTTGAAAAAAAACTAAAGATAGTAAAATAAAGAAAAGAATATAATTATGACATTTGTGGATCTATTCTCTCAGGCTACCCCGTCAGGAACTATGCGCGAAGATAATTATTTATTTATTAAATTTTTAATTACTTAATAACCGTGTCCGTCGATGTTTTTAAATTCGAGGGCCTCCATGGAGTAGCGTATACACCGGGTTTCACGGTGTCGCCAACTCTAAGGTCCCGGGTTCGATTCCCTGTATCACTGTAGAATACATCTTTTCATTCACAGGTTCGTTGTTTCCCATTATAACACAATTGCTTTAGCTGCTTTCTTATGAACAGAACAACGTGTGTGTGATGTTGTCCCTGTCTATTGATTTATGTAATTTTAACAAATTATACTTATTCAGATAATTTTACAGAGCATAATATAATGATTTATTTAGTTTACGCGAATACTACACATTTTAAATAAAACGATTTTCGGATTTTATCGCGTTTTTTAATTAGTTTTTACAAACTATTTTTATTTCCCGACGTTTCGGATGTTGATCACAGGGGGACACGTCACGTCGGGAAATAAAAATAGTTTGTAAAATCTAATTAAAAAACGCGATAAAATCCGAAAAACGTTTTATTTAAAAAGAGCATAATATTACAAACTAAACTTACATGAAATTATTTTCAGGAGATAACGCTTCAGAGATATAATTCACAATTAACACACATTTCAAGGTGATACGCATTGCATGTGAGATAATTTGGGTCATTTGTTGTACGAAACGCGCCATATTTACCAACGCAATATCTTAACGTTATTCCCAACTGTGATAGGAATATATCTACAAAGGAAAAGGGACAATATATAAGTCACATTAGCCGAGTGGTCGGATGGTCGGAATTTCGAGTCAGGAGATCCGAGTTCGATCCCCAGCTGGCAGGCTCGTACCAATGGGTTTTTCATTAAACTTAAGTAGGAATTAAATCGTTGGCTTGGACATAAAGACGGCGACGGGCTCACCACCTGTCACGTTGTCCCGAAAATATCTTCGGTGGAAGGTGGGTCGGACTTAATTGTCTAGACTAGACCTCTGTCTACCCCTGTATAGGGAACTGCGTGAAGATATTTTTTTAAAAGGGACAAAGAAGAGTGATGGAAAGTTTAACTCATGTTTAGTGACAGACATGGTTAATAAAAATTGTATGATTTCTTTTGATCTTCAAAACAAAGTGAGAGTTTTAAGAAGGGCAAACTAGACGCTTTTAACAAGGTTGAAATCAACGAATGCATAACGAACAAATCTATTTTATATTCAAGGCTGCGTTATAGTATTAGGGTTATTGTAATTCAATGCATTAAATCAATTTAGAGAAGGAAATAGGATGTTAGGAAATATGAAATAGCTGGTTTTATTCTCTGTTAACAGGATTTTAGTCATTAAAAATAGGTGTGGATTTTTATGAGCCTGTACGTACATGTATAATTTAACATACACATCAGTATTATTTTTTAAAAAAATCTTGTATATCCCAATGTATGATGCTGAATGCGAAAGAAAGTTTGTTTGTTAAATGAGAAAGAAAGTAAGTAAGTTATGACTTATTTGGTAATATTACGAATTGGCATGGAAAACACAGCCCAGAAAAGAAAAAATCGGCATTACAAATATTACAAAAAATTGAAAAATAGACAATATCTGAAGTCTCCGAATATAATGAAGGGGGAAATAATAATAGTTTGTAAGAACGAATCAAAAACGCGATAAAATCCGAAAATCGTTTTATTTCAAATGTGTAGTATTCGCGTAAATACAAGAAATCAATATTTTAAGTACCAAAAAGACTAGCCTACTCAGACTTTGCCGTGACCACGTTACCATGTTAATAATGCTACGCTCTAACGCCTTTCCGTGTGGTAACGGTGTAAGAATATCGCCACTCCCTTTCTTCCCGTAGGTGTCGTAAGAGGCGACAGGTAAACAGTCTTGAATATCGTTATGGCAACCGACAAATGCCGGGATAACCATCTCTAAAAATATCAGACCAAAACTATCAAACCGAAGATGGGCAGCAGCGTCTGTTTTGCGAGTGGTCTGGTACTGTGATCGCCAATCTGCTTGCCATGCGTGGTGATTATGGCAAATCCAAAAAATTATGGGACAGGTCCCATGTCCTGCAGTGGACTTTAACAGGCCGTTATGTGTTTATTACGCTTTAACGCCTAAACCACTACACCGATTTGAAATATTCTTTCACCAATAGCAATCTAAACTATCAGCGAGTAACCTAGGGGTTTATTTATTTATTTAATAATTTATGTACACACAATATCAATGTAAGAACAAATGTTATGAGGAAAAGTTTCTACAAAGGTACTGCTTAGTTCTTAAGAAATATTTTCCAGCAGACCTGTGATTGCAGTATGGATAAATGAAAAGGCAAATTTCGCGCGCACAAATATATATACTAAAATAATCAGTAAATAAGTATCTTCACGCAATTCCCAATACAGAGGAAGACAGAGGTCTAATCTAGACAATTAAGTCACTTCGAATCATCTTCCACCGAAGATATTCTCAGGACAACGTGACAGGTCACCACCTGTCACCTGTAAGCCCGTCGCCATTTTTACGTCCAAACCAACGATATGATTCGTATATTAATTTTTGAAAAACCCATTGGTACGACCCTGCCACCTGGGGATCGAACTCAGGTGTCTTGACTCGAAATTCCGATCACCTAACCACTCGGCTACAGTGAAACATATATACAAATATAGATAATACATATAAAAATATAAATATGCACATGTACAGAAAAAAAATTTAATTAAAGATTTCTATGAAAATTTCAATATACATTATTGTTAACATTATTACATTACATATGTAATAATGTTAACAAAAAAAAAAACATACATATTAAAATTACAATATATATTATAGAAATCTTTAAAAAACAAAAGTAAGGGTTTCAAAACTTTATCTGTTAAAGACAGTATTTAAAGTGCGCTGCTATTATGTTATTTGTTAGAAAATTCAGGTAATTATGGAGATCCCTTTGATACGCTTTTTCTCTTAAAAATAATATTTCAACGCCATTCCCAATATAGGGGTAGAGAGTGGTCTAGAAAATTAAGCCCTTTTGACCAAACTCCACTGGAGCTTATTTTGGGACGTGAGAGGTCTGAGTCTGTCGCTGTTTTTATGCTAACAATATAAATCTTACATAAATTTTGAAAAAAAGGTGAAGGGGGATAGAACTCGGCTCTCACGACTCCAATTCTGATCACGCAACCACTCGGTTATCTTGACCACGCAGACATAAAAAATAAATAAATACTAAAAAATAAATATAGATAGGGACAACATCATATACGAAGCTCCGATCCCAATGTAAGATGCTAAAGCACTTGTGGTACGGGAATCGGAAACAACGAAGGCATCACAGACACCCAGACACGAGAAAATGCAGAAGAAATGCATTGACCCGACCGGGAATCGAACCTCGATCATGGACCTCAGAGATGGTAGCACCTTGGAAACCGGTGTGCTCATCTCTCATCCACAGAGGTCGTCAACTTTATGTTTACATATAAAAGTCAACTTAATTGTATTTGAAAATAAATAAAATTAACGAAGGAAATCATTTTACAACGCGTGCGACGTTGCCGGCATAGACTACTCATTCATATAAATAATAAATAGATAAATATCTTCACGCAATTCCCAATACAGGGGTAGATAGATAGAGGTCGAGTCTAGACAATTAAGTCCCTTCAAACCACCTTCCACCGAAGATATTTTCGGGAAAACGTGACAAGTGGTAAGCCCGTCGCCGCCTTTATGTCCTAGTCAACATAAGTTTTTTTGAAAAACCCATTGGTTTGGCCAAAAACGAGGCTGCCTGGGGATCGAACTCGGGTCTCTCGACTCGAAATTCCGACCACCCAACCACTCGCTTATCGTGACTATACTTTCACATAAAACATAACTATATTTAATTGCATATATTCAATACAAACACCTTAGCTATAAAACTTTTAGATTATTTATTTGGTAGCAGCAAAAAATCACCGAGTCAGCATAACGCAGCGTAATGCATGTGCCACAGCAAAAATTGCTTACTTAAGTATTCAATTAATAACCTCCCATATTTTTGAAGTGCGTTAAAAGCATATTCCGTAAAATCGAGTGTCGTAATATTTAAAAAAAAAAACTGATTGAAACAGTGCGCCTTGCGTTAACTATTACTGCTTTTTAGGTGAAACAAATGCACCTAAAATATATCAAATCGCAACATTAACATAAACAAACGATTTAGTGTTTTTTTTTTTAATGAAAAAGTGGGAGAAATACTGCGTTTCGTACATTGAATATGTTCTGGTCTCTATTTGTGACAAGACAAAACCTAGCAAAAGGTCACCGGTGTTAAAATCATAGGAAATTTCGCTAGATTACAAATGTATGACATTCAGTTCCATAGATAATTTTTTTTTTTTTACTGTGTTATCTTTTTTTCGCAATGGACACATGCGCTTATTCCGACATAGGGAATAAGATAAGGAAGACTGACAGTTATATTTTTTTCTTTAAGCAGGTATGTACTTTTATTTTTTTTTCTTTACGGCCAATAAGAAGTGCACTTTTCTATATAATCTATGTTTTTAAGATTTCCACCAAGCATGTTCTTTATTGATCAGCATACAGTACGACCTCCGTAGACGAGGGGCGTATGCATCGGTTTTCAAGAAGTGACCAGGTCGTCAGCTTTGAGGTCCCGCGTTTGATTTCGAGTTAGGTCAACGTAGACTACATTTTTTCTACATTGTCTCGAGTCCGGTGCACATGCGCCTAAGTTGCTTACTTAGGGATCAGAGCAGTGTATGTGATGTTGTCCCTATCTATATATGTATACATATATGTATATATGTATAGAAGTCACGATAGCCGAGTTGATGGGTGGTCGGAATTTCGAGTCGAGCGACCCAAGTTCGATCCCCAGGTGGCAGTACCAATGAGTTTTTCAAAAACTTATGTTTTTGATATATTTGGCTTGGACATAAAGGCGGCGTCGGGTTCACCACCTGTCACGTTGTCCCGAAAATATCTTCGGTGGAAGGTGGGTCAAAGGGACTTAATTGTCTAGACTTGACCTCTGTCTACCCCTGTATTGGGAATTGCGTGAAGATATTTATTCATTTATTTTATTATAAGAAAAGGAAATAAATATACGTATCAAAATTAAGCTGATAAAAAATATGTTCGCCACTCCCAATACAGAGGTAGACAGAGGTCTCGTCAATAAAATCTTTTCGACCCACCTTCCACTGAAGAGCTTTTTGGGACAACATGACAGGTGGTGAGCCCATCGCCGGTATGAAAACTAAGCTGACCGGTAACGTGCAGCGTCTAAGGTGCTAGGTGTCTGGTGCTCCTATCATCAATCCTCCCGGTCTCCTCGTGTTTGAGGACTACGTCTGCTGCTGTGGCAGATATTTAATAATGACACCTGCAATGTATATAAGAACTAAACTAGCCTAAGCCTATATTAGCCTAGGTTAAGGATGCAGACTGCGAAACATAACGTCGCAGGTTCGGGCCCGCCATTTGACAATAGTCGTGAAGCACTCCAGACACAAGCGCTGCAGCTTAGTTGGAGTGGTTAACAGGAATACTGGTAATGTGATGTGTGTCTATTTGAAGACTACCGTGGACGAGTGGCTTTAACACCGGTTTTCAAGGTCTCGTAATCTAGAAGTTCCGGGTTCGATTCCTTGTCGGAGCAATGTAGAAAAACCACTTTTTCTACATTTTCTCAGATCTGGGTGTTTTTGGTGCCTTCCTTGTTTCCGATTCCCATACCACAAGTAATTTAGCATCTTACATTGGAATCGGAGCAATGTATGTGATGTTGTCCCTGTCTATATAACGTTATTTGATATTGCTATAATTCTTGATAAAAAGAATAAGCTGCGCTGAAATACTACATTGCGAATCGTGACGTATGCTGAGCGTTTCGTAGTGTAGCTTTTCCCATTTTAAATATCTTTTACGTCATCATCATCATCATATAGCTCACTGCAGGATATATGCCACTTCCTTACAGAAGGGTTTGTCATCATCACCACGCGGATTGGTGATCGCTGTACCACCTTGTACCTTAGATGCTGCTTCCCGTCACACTATAACAGTGGTAGAGCCAAGCATCAGCTTTTGTTGTTGCAAGAATGGGTCGGCTCGACCAGGGATGTACCACGACCTCACAGAATACCGGCGTGAAGTAGAAGTCTAACAAACTTCTGCGTTTCGTCTGGTCAGTGCAGGTAACCGGAGGCCCACACACCCACCTCCCCCAATTCTTGGCACTCTGTCGGTAGCCAACTGCATTACGAGGCTTTTCCCGCAGTCGCCTCTTACGACACCCATTGGAAGGGGGTGATATAATCTTACGCCGAAACCACACGTGTGTTAGGTATTGTGCATTCATCTATACCATATCAATAAAATTGGAGTGTCTGTTTGTGATATTGAAATAACCGTTTTTTACTACAAGTATATGAATATATACTTGTATATACCATACACAAAATTAAAAATTTTTAAAATTTTTGTCCGTCTGTCCGTCTGTTTGTTCCGGCTAATCTCGTTTCGGAAACAACGAAAGGCACCAAAAACACTCTCACCCGAGACAACGTAGAAAATTCTCTCGTCCACGGAGGTTGTCAAATCACCAAAAGACCACTACTAAGCTGATGCTTACCTGAAAGGTCAGATATCACACGAATAATGAAATACTTCCAGCTCTTCGTATGCAGCGGAACATGGACCTACTATGTGACTTAACTGTCTACACATGAACAACAAAAACATAACCTAACTTCATCCAGCAGATGTTTCCTTTCCAGCTCTTCGTGTGCAGCGGAACATGGGCGTACTTCTTCGCAGTGGGACAGAACTACGGCGCTCCCACCGTCTACATACCGCAACTGAGGAGGGAGGCGAACTCCAGCAGCTACATCAGTGATGAAATGGCCTCTTGGCTATGTAAGATTTTTTTTCAAGTAATTTTCGAAGTCAAACTTCTTTACGCACTCTTGACTTGAGAGCTGGTGAGCGTGGCGAGAGCGTTACAAAAAGCACGCTTTCCGAACGGAAGTTGAGAGGGATGTGAAAGTTACAGAATTAAGAGAGATAGTTACGTTTGGTATGTTTCAAAAATATTAATGAGTATTCATTCACAATAATACATTTAAACATTTGTAGAAAATAAACATATGTATATATTATACATATATAAACATACACGTATACTATATAGATGGAACTAAAGTAGTTTTCCTTTAGTCGTTTTTTTTATATCAACACGCAATATCCTAATACCTCAGCAGAGTTCTAGACAACTAAGTCCTTTCGAAAAAAAATATAATAAATACAAAATATATAATAATAATAATATATATATTTACTAAAAAAAGTCACGATAGCCGAGTGGTTGGGTGGTCGGAATTTGGAGTCAAGAGACCTGAGCTAGACAACCAGGTGGCAGGCTCGTACCAATAGATTTTTCAAAATCTTATGTACGAATTATATCGTTGGCTTGGACATAAAGACGGCGACGGGATCACCACCTGTCGCGTTGTCCCGAAAATATCTTCGGTGGAAGGTGGGTCGAAGGGAATTAATTGTCTGGACTAAACCTCTGTCTACCCCTGTATTGGGAATTGCATGAAGATATTTATTTATTTATATTTACTAAGCTTCAAACCCGGGGTCACTAACTCTCTGGCTACCGGGTAGTCTTTTTTTACTTCTACTGGTCATGGTTTGATTTTTAAAGAACGTTTATATTTATAACATATCTTTTCGCGTAATCCCGGACGGGGTAGTCAGAGAGAACAGATCACTAAGTGTAACGAATTACATACGTCCTTCGCTTCTTTAAAATTCATCAATTTCTTCATACACGCACGTATAGAACCTAGTACTCTCGACCCTCCCTTCGAGCAAATTTCCTCTCATGGTCTTCGAAACTTAGTCTAGGCCTAGATCGACCCCTCTTAAGTGACTGACGACCACCGTGGATGAGTGGCGTAATCACCGGTTTTCAAGGTGTCGTCACCTCGAGATCCCGGGTTCGATTCCCGTTCGGGTCAATGTAGAAAAACCACTTTTACTACATTTTCTCGGGTCTGGGTGTTTGTGGTACCTTCGTTGTTTTCGATTCCCATACCTCAAGTGCTTTAGCATCTTACATTGGGATCGGAGCAATTTATGTGATGTTGTCCCTATCTAAATCTACACATCTATCTTTTAATGTTAACTTTCGGCCTATATATTTTCTTCACCGTTCTTGTAACATTGGACATTACACATTTCGTCTCTCATTACAGATTCCACAAACGGATTTGCGGCGGTGCCTTGGTTGTTCATTTTGGCCTTCCTGTCACGTTACATAGGTCGTAGGACCATTTTCATCGTGGCCAACCTTAACATGTCGATCGCCTACATAATCCTGTACTTCAGCACGACACCGGCACATCTGCTGATCAGTCAGATCGTCATCGGCATGAGCTGCGCGACGTCCATCACGAACAACATCATCATCATCACGGAATACGCGAGTCCTAAATACCGTGGCATGTTCCTAGCTGTGAAATCGAGTACAATATTCTGCGGAATGTGGGCCTCCAACGCTATTGGTACGTTCTTTCATTGGAAGTACATAGCTGTGCTCGGATTCATCGTCTGCGTTTACGGATTAACATCATTCACCTGGCCCGAATCGCCACATTGGTTGGCGAGTAGAGGCAGATACGATGAATGCAGATCCGCTTTCGTCTGGCTCAATGGAACGAGCAAGGCTTCGCTGGAAGAAATGGAGTGCTTGATAGAATTGCATAGCGAAAATTTGGAAGCGTCTAAAGATTGGACGATATGTAAATGGTTCAAAACAACAACATGCGTAGAATTCTACAAACCGATCCTCATTTCAGCGTTGCTTATGATCCAGTACCACTTCTCTGGTAAATTTGTGTACAGTATTTACGCGATAGACATGATCAAGAAGATGACTAATAGTGAGTCAGCTGCATACGTTGGGATGCTGATCCTCGATGGAGTCACAGTGTTTGGCATGTACATAGGTTGTATACTAGCCAGGTTTCTGAATAGAAGAACTCTATATCTCACCACGTCCGGTATTGGAATAGTGTTCCTGTACCTAATATCTCTGTATCTATACCTGATAAAAGTATCCGTTATCAGTGGAGACAAAAGAGCATCTATAATTCTTCTCGTTTGTTTCTGCATACCTATCAGTTGCGGACCAATGACATTAAACACATCTATTTATGGTGAGATACTGCCTTCGAGATTCAAATCAATAGGAGTACTCGTGACGGGTTTACTGTTTCAAATATTCTTGGCTTCAACGCTGAAAGTGGCACCGGTGGTGTTCACCACCATGGGTTTACACGGCGCATTTCTGTTTTATGGCATCACTACAAGCGTTTGTTTTGTACTACTCTATATTTATCTACCAGAGACGAAGGATAAGACGTTGCAAGAGATAGAGGAGCTGTTTAAAAAGAAAAAGAAGTACAGTACATAGATGATAGATTGGATGAAAATTAAAAAATAAAGTAAACAGTGTATGTATTATTTATAAATGTTTAAATATTTAATTATTTATGTTTATTATTGTTTAATAATTTTTTTTATAAATGTTTGAAAGCCATATAATTGTATAATAATTATACAATAATATGGCTTTCAAACATAAGTATTATTGTTACTGTTAATAAAGTATTGAAAGGAAACTAAAGTAAATCAATTGTGTTTTTTAAAGTATTCAATTAAGAATTAATAGCGACCCTGGCCGAAATAAAAAACAATGAAAACCATAAATTTGTTTTAAAAAAAACGTCATTAAAGCGCTTATTCCAGCAACCTTGAACCTTTCGTTCCGTACAATATAGTCTGTCTCGCGAATGAGTATATAGAATATTGCATAAAAATATATAGGCGTGTCATAAAATTAAAAAATTATATATTCTCGCAGTTTCCAACACAGGGGTAGACAGAGGTCTAGTCTAGACAATTAAGTCCCTTCGACCACCGAAGGTATTTTCGGGACAGCGTGACAGGTGGTGAGCCCGTCGCCGTCTTTATTTCCAAGCCAACGATATAATTTGTACATAGGTTTTTAGAAAAACCCATTAGTACGGCCACTTGAGGATCGAACTCGGGTCTCTTGACTCGAAATTCCGACCACCCAACCACACGGCTATCGTGACTTGCTCGAATAATATAATGTAATAAATGATACCTATGTGATGTGATATTTTCTAGAAACAGCTTGGGAGCGATCACCTCATTCCCAGGGGTTACTGTCATTAATATATTCGTTTATATTATTATTCAGCCAACGATATAATTCGTACATATGTTTTTTTTTTTAGAAAAACCCATTGGTACGACCACTTGGAGATCGAACTCGGGTCTCTTGACCCGAAATTCCGACCACCCAACCACTCGGCTATTGTTACTTTTACATATGTTGAGGCTTTTCCCAATGTTGGGGTATACAGAGTCCTTGAAAATGAAGACCTTTCGTCCTTCCTTGAAAATGAAGACTTTTTCACCGAAGACAATTTTTTGGGACAACGTGACAGATGGTGAGCATGTCGCCGTCTTTATTTCCAAGCCAACGACGGAAAATGTATATCAGTTAAGTTTGTACATAAGTGTAGGACGACCCACCACGAGATGGAGCGACGACTTGCAAAATGTTGAGGGCAGTTGGTGGATGCAGGTGGCTGAGGACCGTTCTTTGTGGAGAGCTTTAGGTGAGGCCTGTGGATCAAGAGTGATAGGCTGTAGAAAAGAAGAAGAAGATATGTTATTATTCCTCTTTCGGAATTATTCATACTCTTGATCAACATTCAGAAACATTGCAACCATTCAAAAACCTTCAATAAAAATATCGCAATCATTCATTTAATATAAAGATTGAAGATAATAATAAGAATAAAGTTTATTGTTTTCTACACGTAGTACATATTATGACATAATGTGATACTCTGTAGCCTGTGGTAGTTAGAAACTGTATTACAGGCTACAGTGTCTTCCCCTTTCTATATAACATAAACAACAAAAAAATTATAGAAAAATAAACAGAAATCAAAAAACATAACAATAATAATAGTAATGCAAAGGAAACTGGTAGCAAAGTTATGGTAGATAAAAGTATTCTATGCGCCGTTCCAGATCCTGATCTGTGCCAAATTTGTCTTTGTCATTAGTCAAGGCATTTGCGCGGGAGATATTATAGTCCACAATACATTAAAAATGTCAGTGTTCTCGCTAACACAGATGCACTCTTGCCCCTGCCACCCTGAGTCCAATGGAACGGGGAACCGCTGTCGGAGAGAGGTAGGGACGTGGGCGTTAGCGAGACCTCTAAAGCCGATATAAGCTGCTATATTAGCAGGTCTTGTGGCTGGCCGGGACGGCGCAAAAATCTGTCACATCAATCACCTGCGAGTGCACGAACGACGCTCGCAATAGTCCAAGTCGCTGTGGTCGGATCCACGACGCCACGCATCAGCTTTTGTTGTTGTATGAATGGGCCGGCTCGACCGAGAAAGTACCACGACCTCACTGAATACCGGTGTGAAGTAGAAGTCTAACAAACTTCTGCATTTCGTCTGGTGAGTGCAGGTAACCGGAGGCCCGGGTGTGTGGGCCAACCAACCAATTCTGGGGGGACTCTAAGGCCGGCAACGCATCTGCTATGCCTCTGGTATTGCGGGTGTTCATGTGCGGCGGTAATCACTTACCATCGCGTGAACCACCTGCTCGTTTGCCTCCCTTTTCTAGAAAAAAAAAAAGCATTTGTTATAGAAGTGTACTCGTGGACGAGTGGAGTACACACCTATTTCTGAGGTGCATCTCTGAGATTCTGCGTTTGTTTCCCGGATAGATCAATATAGGAAACCACTTTTCTTATGTTATGTCGAGACTGTATGTTTGTGGTACATTCGTTTTTTCCGATTCCCATACTACAAGTGCTTTAGCATCTTACATTGGGATCGGAGCAATGCATGCGATGTTGACACTGTCTATTTTATTTTTAATAGTAAGATATAAACATTACTATTCTTGCGAGAGAACATACTCTGTTCCTCTTCTATTCTTGTTCAGACAAGGACTGAAACAAAGGAATGCAGACCTCCTACAACCAAACAAAGTGCATTTAAAATAATATATTGCATTAGCTGCCTCCCGTGGCTCTGACCGCAGTTCAACACTTAACGCGGAACCCTAATTATGTTTCTAAAATAAAAGTAGCCTATGTTATTCCTTATAACAGTGCTCTTTGTAACTCATCTGTCAGTGAAAGTCCTGTTAAAATCAGAGATTATCCGGAACAAACAGACAAAAATTGTAAAAGAACATTATTTTGGTGTACCGTATATATTCATATACATATAGTAAAAACCGGTTATTTTAATATTACAAACAGACACTCCAATTCTGTTTATATGTGTATATGACCCGCTGGCCCCGCCGCAAAACACAGACCTAAATTGTTTTTCTAAAATAAAAGTAGCCAAGCTACGATTTATAATATCAGCTATCTGTCAGCGAAAGTCCCATAATAATCGGTTTCTGAGATTAACTGGAATAAATATACAAACAGACAGACAGGCAGACAGACAATCAGGCAGAGAAAAAGTTTTAATTTTTTTTAATGTAAATATATACTTTTATAGGTATATACTGTATATACTTTCATAGGCATTTTGTGAAAAGCTTTTAAATCAGAATTACAAACAAACGCTTCAATTTTATTTATATTTAATGGTTGAGCACAAAATTTTACGTAAGGTCGCTCTTTAGCGTTTAGTTTTACGAATTCACTTCAGATAATTATCTGTAACCGGGAAATATCTCGTTCTTTATCCTTCCTTTTAACAATAAATCGTAATTTTAACTTTCAGTATAACTGGCAGTTCGTAATAATCCATATCCTACAGATAATTACTCTTTGGAACATAGATTAGTTAGGCGTTAAGATTAGTTCGCGTAAGTCTCTGGTGTTAAAAACAATGGGCTGGTGTTTTATGGTTCTCGTGCTGGTGCGTGTGACGTCGGCTGTTGTTTATGACACGTTTCAAGGTCGTCCGGTCGCGGCCATGCGAGCCATGGACAATGTTACGTTGTCCCTGACAGACGAGATGCTTATGTTATATGGCATACGACCGTAAGTACTTTTTAAAGAAAGAAAGAATAGTGTATTTCTAAAACAGAGTATGACACATACATTGATTAATACAAAAAAAACAAAGCCATCAAAAGAACCTAAAACTTACTTTATTACATGCGGTCTCGTCTTCGAACCCAACAAGACAAATTTATAATTCAATTATTTATATATAGATATATTTTGCAAACCCCTACTGTTTGAGAGTAACGATATTCCGATTTCCAATTCGATTTCCCGGCGGCAGGCTCGTACCAATAGGTTTCTTCAAAACTTGTAGTGTACGCAATTTTATTGATTTTTAAAACATATTTGTTATGCTATACTTTTGTGATTAAATTAAAGAAAAAACAATGTTTTTAAAATTTCAACAGACAGAGGCGGGATTCGAAAAAAATGTATTTAAAAATGTTTTTAAAAGTACAGGTTTAAAATTTCTGGTGGCTCGGAGGCAAGAGCGTTGATCGGCAGAGGTCGCGGGTTCGAATCCCGCCCTGACACGGGCTGAAATTTTAATATACGGCGATGGGCTCACCACCTGTCACGACCCAAAGTATCTTCGGTGGAAAGGCGAAAGGGCTTAATTGTCTAGCCTAAACCTCTGTAATTTTCATTGTATTGAGAATGGCGTGTGGATATTTTTTTATACAATTGTTTAAAGTTCTTAATAACTTCCGGCTTTTCCTGTGGTTCCCCTCCAAACATCATCAAACCATCAACGTGGTTTGAACCCTAATTATCTAAAATAAAGGTAGCCTTAGTTACTTCATATAACATCAGCTATCTGACAGTGAAAGTCCTGTTAAAATCGATAGAGCTGTTTCAGAGATAAGGAAGCAGCAAAAGACAGTAAAACGATAAAAAAAAATTATGTGCATAATTTTATATGCGTTTTGTGAAAAGCTGTTGATTTAGATTTACAAACATACGCTTCGTATTAATTGAGTTTATATGTCAATCAAAATTTGACTGTTTAAAGTTCTGACCTACTTTAATTAAACATTTTCAATGTCCATCTTCTGAGACGTGGGATAGGTATAAGTATTTTTTCGAATTAGAAATCTTGCTTTAAGATCACACGAGATATGAATGTTTAATATGCCAATTTTAATTTTTAAGTTCCTAAATTTTGTTCTTCCTACAAGTATAGTATAAATAGTCACGATATCGAGTGGTTGGGAGATCGGTGAGTCCCCTGGTGGTAGGCCTCGTTCCAATGTTTTTTTTTTTTCAAAACTTATGTACGATTCATATCGTTGACTTGAACATAAGACGGCGACAGGCTAACCACCTCTCACGTCCCAAAAACTATCTTCGGCGAAAGGTGGGTCGAAAGAAATTAATTATCTGGACCTCTGTCTACTCCGATATTGGGAATGGCGTGAAGATATTCTCTACTATATACAGGTGGTGCACAATTGATATACCTGAGTGCTCTCCATACGAAACCCGAAGGCTCGACGGCTCATGCAACAACATGAAGTATCCATCACGTGGCGCCGCCATGACCCCATATCGCCGCATACTACCACCCAGTCACGCGATAGACGGTGGCCTGAGGACCTCCGTCACTGGCGAGCAGCTACCCAACGCGAGGCGGTTGAGGATCTCCCTCATGTCAGACGGGAGGGTCCACAACAAGCGTTTCACTCAGCTCATCACCTACATGCTCCTGGAGATGACCACAGACGTCACCTCCCTCCACGACACCGTCAACTACGTGCTGTTCACGAGGACCTGCTGCGCACCTGGCGGTGAACTGAACCCAATGTGCATGCCCATCGAGGTGCCTTCGGATGATATGCATTTGAGGAGGAGCGAGGTGCGCTGCTTGAATTTGACTAGGGCCATCACTTACCAGAGGCTTGGATGTGCGCCAACTAGTCTTCCACCAGAAAGAGTGAGTATTTTTTTAATCTGTACCGGGGTAGGCAAAGATCTAGACAGTGAAGTTCTTTTGACATTCACTAAAGCACATTTGGGACAACGTTGGTGAGCCTGTCTTTATGTCCAAGCTAACGATATAAATAGTATATGAATTTGAAAAAACTGATCGGTACGAGCCTACCACCTGTTGATCAAACTCGGGTCTCTCGACTCGAATTTTGACCCAACCACTCGGTTATAACATGCAGCAAACGGTTTTTCACCTCACTACCTCACTTCATGTCATGTTGTCTCAATAGTCTTCAGTGATAAGGACCTCTGTGTGAATAAATAATAAAAATACATAATAATAATAATAATAAACTATCGATACATGCTCCGACTCCTCCGAGACGACCAGGACGAGTGGCGTTCGGCTTTCATTGTGTCGCCAGCTGAGGCCCCGGGTTCGATTATGTCGGGACGGAATAATAAAACCACATTCCATTACTTCGGACCTGGGTGTCGGGGGTAGCTTAGTTGTTTCCGATTCCATGAAACGAGTGCTTTAGCTACTTACTTTGGGATCTGAGCAATGTATATGATGTTGTCCCTATCTGTGTATGTATTTATTTATATTGGCATTCAAAAAGAATTAATCACTTATATAGAATAAAATAAATAAATAAATAAATATCTTCACGCAATTCCCAATACAGGGGTAGACAGAGGTCTAGTCTAGACAATTAAGTCCCTTCGACCCACCTTCCACCGAAGATATTTTCGGGACAACGTGACAGGTGGTGAGTCCGTCGCTGTCTTTATGTCCAAGCCAACGATGTAACTTACATAGAATGGAATAGAAAACTTAAGAATTAGATTACAATAATTTTTTCGTATGGTTACGGCGTAAGAATATTGCCACTCCCTTCCTTCCCGTGGATTTCGTAAGAGGCGACTAAAGGAAACAGCCTTGAACATAGTTATTGCGACCGATTGATGGCGGGATAACATCTCTAAAATTATCAGACAAAAATATTCAGACCGAAGATGGGCGAAGATGGGCAGCGTCTGAGGTGCGAGTGGTCTGGTACTGCGATCGCCAATCCACTTGGCAAGTGTGGCGATTGTGGCAAATCTTTCCTATGGGAGAGGCTTATGCCCTGCAATGGACTTTAACAGGTCGATATGTCTGTATGTAATTATTATAATATTAAATTCTTCTGTCAGTCACGATAGCCGAGTGGTTGAGTGATCGTTATTGGAGTCAATTGAATCAAATTCCATCTCCAGGTGGTAGGGTCGTACCAATGGGTTTTTCAAAACTTACGTAAGATACTGATTTCTTGGAAGGATGGTATACGAGTAAAAACATTTTATTTAAGACTTATGTACGAATTATATCGTAAGCTTGGATATAATGACGATAGACTCCTGTTTCGGTATCCTAAAATGAGCTTCGGTGAAGCTTGGGTCGATGGACATAAGTTTCTAGACCTCTGTATCCCTCTCTCTAACGCCTGTAAAGGAATGGTGTAAAGATATATTCTGATAAAAATCAAAAACTATCGATAAATCCTCAGATCAACACTTCCCCGCCTTTGCTGGACCTCAGCAGTCTCTACGGTAACGATCGGCTGAGCGTAGACCGATTCCGTCAGAAAAAAGGCGGCCTCCTACGAGCGGAAGTCATCAGAGGCAAAGAGTGGCCACCTAACGGTGGCTTCCCGTTTTGCTTTCTGAACCAGCCACCACAGGAAACGCGATGTCATGACTCTGGTAATAAAAAATTCCATACGTACCATAGAGTAAGTATCATAAGAAGTACCATAGACTAAGCACCATAGAATAAGTATCATAGAGTAAGTACGCTTCTACAACAAAATCCCAGCAAATATGCTTTGAACTGCATATTTGCTGTTTAAAGAGTTCAATGTTTTAAAGAAACTTTATAAAAGGGTTTATTATAATATTTATGAATAAACTGGGAATGAGTCAATCGCGTTAATTTTCCGTGGGGTAACGGTGTAAGAGGCGACTAAGGAAAACAGCCTTGAACATCGTTATGGCAACCGATAGACGGCGGAACAACCATCTCTAAAAATAACAGACCAAAATAATCAGACCGAAGATGGGCAGCAGGGAGGTACGAGTGGTCTGGTACTGCGGTCGCTAATCCGCTTGCCAAGCGTGGCGATTATGGCAAATCCTCCCTATGGGAGAGGCCTATGTCATGCAGTGGACTTTAATTGGTCGATATATGTACGTATGTAACATAATTTCACTAAAATAGATTATATAGTTATGGAAACATAAATTGAAGAAAATAGATTGAATACTAAATTAAGCATAATGATGATCTTTATATACTAAATTAAGCATAACAGACTTTATACTTTGACTTTACGGTTTTTAAAAGGTCACTGCAGGAAAAAGGGAGACGCCTATGAGCAGTGAGCAATTAGAGATAACAGAGACAGAGATGTGTCAAATTTGAGATAAAATATCTTCACGCCATTCCCAATGCAAGAGTATAATTCGTACATAAGTTTTTCAAAAACCTATTGGTTATGTCCGAGCCTGCCACCTGGGGATCCGACCACCCAACCACTCGGCTATCGTGACCATCGTACCTTACGGCATAGTCAAAAGTTCCATCAACACCACCCTGATTCGTTCCTAAATCGCCTCTTACGACAACCAGGGGAAGAAAGGGATTGGTACATTCTTAAGGCAACATCACATGGGGTTTTATGACTGAAAGTCTACGCCTACCATTTTATGAGATGCAATTCTGTTGCACTAACTCTGCGATGCTTCAAATCATTAAGGAGTGAATATTTGTACGTACTTTCGTCCTTCTGTAGTGGTGTCTATCTTACTTATCTTGACGCAGAGACCCTGACGGGGTAGCCAGACAGAACAGATCGCTAAGTGTAACGATCCATTAAAAACCTCTTTCGCTTCTTTCCAAATTCATAATTTCTATTCATATACGCACGTCTGGGTATCCGAGGCCTCTTGACGCTCCCCTATTCAAGAAATTTGCTCACATGGTCTTCAAAAGCTAGCCTCGATCTACCTCGACATATTTTACTGTTACTACTTACTAGATATTTTTCACCATTCGGTCTTCATTCGTAAGGGAATGAGTGAAGACCGGCTTAAATGGCTAAGACCGGCTTAAATACGCGCTATACTTTATCCCTAATGTTATAAAGTGAATTTAAGAACAACTCGGTACAAACATGTGTATTCATCACACAAACTTTTGCCGTTTGTCTTAACTTTCTTTCTTAGCAAAGTCACGATAGCTGAGTGGTTGGGTGGTCGGAATTTCGAGTCAAGAGACCCGAGCGATCCCCAGGTGGCAGGCTCGTTCCAATGGGTTTTTCAACTTTCAAAACACTTGTGTACGAACTATATCGTTGGCTCGGTCATAATAACGGCGACCGGCTCACCACCTGTCACGTTGTTCCGAAAATATGGTCAGTGGAAGGTGGGTCGAAGAGACTTAATTATCTAGACTATACCTCTGTCTACCCCTGTATTGGGAATTGCGTAAAGATAATTATTTATTTATTTTTATTTCTTTCTTAGCTTCGAAGGCTAGGCCACAAACTCGGCGATCAGAACATATGGATGATTTTATTGAGCTTAACTTATTTCTTTCCAGGCAACCCCACCATGAACAGCCTTGTGGGGATACAGCTGACAACCATGTGGTTGTTCAGGAGCCACAATCAGCTGGCGAGGACCCTGGCGACCATCAATCCCTGTTGGGATGATGAGACGCTATTCACCGTCGCGAGAGACATCAACATCGCATACTACCAACACATCATTTACTACGAACTGATGCCGGCGTTAATGGGTACGTTTCTCTTTTTTAAAAAAAGTCACGATAGCCGAGTTGTTGGGTAGTCGGAATTTCGAGTCGAGAGACCCGAGTTCGATCCCCAGGGGTCAGTACCAATGAGTTTTTAAAAACTTATGTACGAATTTCATCGTTGGCTTGGACATAAAGACGGCGACGGGCTCACTACCTGTCACATTGTCCCGAAAATATCTTCGGTGGAAGGTGGGTCAAAGGTCCTCTGTCTACCCCTGTATTGGGAATTGCGTGAAGATATTTTTTTCTCTCTTTATCTCTCTCTTTCTCTCATTTATGTCACAGATTCTAAAATAAATACCTACATAGATAGAGAAAATATCACAAACATTACTCTGATCCCAAAGTATGTAGCTTAAACAACGTTACGGAATCGAAAACAACGAAGGTACCACAAACACCCAGAGCAGAATAAAAGTGGAAAAAGTGTTGTTCAAGATTGACCCGTTCAGGAATCGAACCCAAAATGAGGCGTATGTCATGCAATGGATTTTTACGGACAGTTAAGTATATTAAGAATGCTAATGGTGGTATCTTACTAATGTATTAATAATAAATAAATAAATAAATAGGAACAACATAACACATATACATTGCTTCGATCCCAAAGTGGTTTTCTACATTACCTGTCCGGGAATCGAACCCGAGACCTTGGGTTGGTGATACCATGAAAACCTGCGTACATCACTCCTCCACGGCTGTTTTCGTGAACTGGCTTATTCACGGCAGCACTGTCTAATTAACATCGTGGTCCCACCGGTCGCAGGTCTATTTATATTTTGGTCTCATATTCTGAAAAAAAAATATCTTCACGCCATTCCCAATACAGGGGTAGACAGAGGTCTAGTCTAGACAATTAAGTCCCTTCGTCCCCCTTTCCACCGAAGATATTTTTGTACGAGCCTGCCACCTAGAGATCGAACTCGGGTCTCTCAACTGGAAATTCCGACCACCCAACCACTCGGCTATCGTGACTCTGATATTCTGGCATGAGAATATACGAGAAGGATGGACCTTCTCGTGGGTCTCGTAAGAGGCGACTAAACAAAGCTTTGACAATGACGATAGCTACCTACAGTATTATGTATAAATATAATGGATTGAGCAAATTTATTAAATTTCAAAGCGTATAAGTTATGCTGAACTTTTAGTTATTAAGTTAAACAAAAAAAAAATTCAACAGACACAGGCGGGATTCGAACCCGCGGCCTTTGCCTTACCGTGGAAACACTATATCCCCTAAGCCACATTAAAAAAGCGACTATCGATAAGCGAATGTACGTTTCTATCGATGAATAAATGATTTGATTTTTAATTGATTTGATTTGATTTGTCAACAGGTCATGAGCTTCTCCTCAGGAACAAGATTATCTTCGACACCTATGGTCACGTGAACGACTATGACGACACACTGGAGCCGAGGGTCAGCGTTGAATATGTGATTGGAACCAGATGGTTCCACACGGTGCAGGAGGGACGTCTCCAGTGCGTACTCTGTTTTGCTTTGTTGTCTTTAGGATAGACATTTATAGTCTTGACTATAAAGTACGTTCGGACAACGTGACTGGTGGGACAACGTATCTTAACGTATTTTCCCAATACTGGAGTAGACAGAGGTTTAGAGAGTGAAGTACGTTCGAATTAATTTTCACCGAAGCTTGTTCGGGACAACGTGACTGGTGGAACAATGTATCTTAACATATTTTCCCAATACTGGGGTAGACAGAGTTCTAAATAATGAAGTACGTTTAAATCAATTTTCACCGAAGCTTGTTTTGTACAACGTGACGAATGGGCAGCTTATCGCCGTCTTGGTGTCCATGCTAACTGTAAAATATACTTATATTTTTAGATACATCATTCGTGTATACGTATAAACATCTATGATCCGAGTACAAACAAATGTTTGAAACAGCAACAAATATTTCATCACACAAATGTTTGGCCCTAGCATAACTCGAACCCGCAACCCTTCGGTACGAAGGCTGGGTCACTTTTATAAACGCAAAGATAAAGGCTAAGGAGGTCACAATAAACGAGTCGTTGGATGATCGGAATTCGAGTGAAGAGACCCGATTTTGATAACATGTGGCGGGCTCTGTGTGTTTTTTCAAAACTTATGTACGATTTATACCGTTGTCTTGGACAGAAAGACAGCGGCAGGCTTACCATCTGTTACGTTGTCCAAAAAGATAAATAAATCTGTTAAATGGCAAACTTTACACATTTACTGAGATTTTGTTGTCGAGACGTACACCCCATGAGTTGACACACTCATGAAAGAGTTACTTACTCATTGAAATATATCCTATTATTGTAGCACACAGATAACTTAAATATCTTGTCTATGGCAATGATTACAGACTGTACAACACGGAGGGCAGATTAGTAGACGAGCTGGCCATGGTTGACTATACTCTACGCACTGGTGCCTTTGTTAACAATAATACCATGGAGGGGGCCACACAGGGCGCGTTCCGGCAGCCCTGCGCGGAAGCTGACTATTTGGTGGACCCTGATGTAAGAACTTAAAAGATACTTGAAATAATACATACAGACAACACATAGATAGCGACAACATCACATACAGTGCTGTGATCGGAAAGTAAGTGGCTAAATCACGCGTGATATGGAATAAGGAACCACTAAGGTACGACAAACGCCCAGACCTGTGAATATGTAAAAAAATATCTTCACGCAATTCCCAATACTGGGGTAGACAGAGGTCTATTCTAGACAATTAAGTCCCTTCGACCCACTAACCTAATTAATTACCAACCTATAAAATTAATTAAAAACCTTTGGTAATGCCATAAAGGCGAAACCGGTCAGGTATTTTAATATAACTATATGTGGAATTAGTAAAAGTGACTTTTAATGTGTGTAGATAAGGTGTTTTCTACATAGGAAATCCGGGAATCCAACCCGATACCTCCGGACATGTGACACGTTGAAAACCGGTGTGAACGCCACTCGACCACGGAGATCGGCGATGTTCACCTACTTAACCACCCGTAAAATCCATTACATGATATATACCTCATTCCGGGTCCGATTTGTCGGACGATTCAAGACAGAAAACTACTTATTCTACATAGTTTCGGGTCTGGGTGTTTGTGGTACCTTAGTTGTTCCTGATTCCATACCACGCGTGCATCAGAGCAATGTATGTGATGTTGTCCCTATCTATGTATGTAGTTAAATAATATTTTCTCTTAATCGCCTAAACCACAGGAAGAAAGGGGACTTGTGTTCCACTAAGCCATACATATATACATACATTTCTATCGATACAAAACTGGTAAGTATCCCACAGATCGGAGAACGCATCCTCGGTCCGCTCCAGTTCGCTTCGGACGTCTCCTCCAGCGATCTGATGAAGGGTCGTGACGTGGGCCTCCCCTCCTACAACAAGTACCGGGACTACTGCGGCCTGCCGGTCGCCAAGACCTTCGAAGACCTGTACAGTTGGATGCCGAAAGATGTACGTGATGTGTACCCGGTTAACTAAACATCTTCACGCTATTCTAGAGACAGAGGTCCGGACAAATAAGTCCTCTCTACTAAATGTGTCGTGCGGATCAAAGAAATTGTGACAACGATAAGCCTCAGGAGAGTTTTGATAAAACTCATCGGTACGAATTACCTGGAGATCTAACTCGGGTTTCGTGACTCGAAATCCGATCACGCAACAGCTACGCTGTCGTGTCTAACTTGTTAGTTTAAACGAGCTAATCTATATCGAAGTCATACACGATATTATGATGCGATAGCATACTGGGGGAGGAGAAGAAGAAGAGAGAAGCTCACGAAAATCCGACCTGGCGAGTTTTCGTGAGCTTGAGGGTGTGAGTCTCGTCCGCCACATATTTTGCGTTGTCACAAATAAGCTTCGATGCAAATGGGATCGAATGGACATCATTGTCCAGACCTCTGCCTACCCATGTATAGGAATATGCGTGAAGATGTAAAAAAAACTTATTGACTGTTATAGCGTAATATGTATAAATGCAACTAGTTTTACAAATTGGCATGTCAACCGTTATTTATTGTTTGACCATAGACAATAAGTACATGGATCTACAAAGACTATTATTATTGCTAATTATTTTTTTTAAAAGAGAATACTAGCAATGCAGAACAACATTACTAGTATTCCTGTTAACCACTCCAATTAAGCTGCAATGCTTGTGTCTGGAGTTGGTTTACGTCAATAGTCGAATGGCGGGGCCCGAACCTGCGACGTCATGTTTCGCAGACCGCACCCTAAGCCATTAGGCTATTGCCGCTCTAAATTTATTAAAATAACAGACTGAGCCACTAGTTAAAGTTAGCAATTCTCGTATGAAATGGTTTATTTTCCAGCAAGTTGATGTCCTAGCAAGATCCTACGAATATGTAGAGGACTTAGACTTGATGGCGGGTATTCTGTCGGAAAGGGCGATGCCGGGCGCCATCATGGGTCCGACGCTCGCTTGCATCATGGCTGACCAGCTGCAGCACTGGCGGAGATCTGACAGGTTCTGGTACGAGAACTCTGTACATCCAGGAGCTTTTACACCTGGTGAGTATTTAAAATTAGGTTATACAAATTTCTAGATAGAATTTCGGACGCGCGAACACGTTGAAAAAAATTGCATTCAACGTTAAATGAAAACTTAATCTATGGGTTGGGTGATAATAAGTTAATCTATGTAATTAGTGACATTTGAGACATAATTGTTGTTTTTATTATTCGCGCAGGAGAGCAGGCAAGGATTTGAGACATAACGATAAATGTATCAAGCGTATAATTTTTTTAATGCCGAGATATATACAGAAACAACGCAGGTTAATTAAACACACCTGAATGATTATTTATGACTAGAAATTCATTGATATTTTATTTTGTTTCATTAATTGAGTGGTAAATAAATAAAAATATTATTTGCGCGTGGAAGTGTGGCGCTAAACTTTATTGTACTGTCAGTGAATTTAATATTTAAATTTAATATTTCTTGAATCATTCATCAACAAGTTTCTGCAATTGAATATTAGTTAGTTATTACTTATATTACTTGTTGTATCATCAATTAAAATAATAAAATTAAGAAACTACCAATGGGTAGGAGAGGCAAAGTAAGATTTAAAGGAAACAGGTTAACGAAATAAACTTCAAAATACTTAGCTAAGAACCTCTGTGGACAACACATATTTATGGCGATGTGATAACGACGTAAAAACTAACCACCCTTTTCTTCCCGTGGTGCCGACATATGTAATATTTAACTTAAGATTATCGATAGTACAGCAAATACATATATCATAACTTTATTGCAGACCAATTGTATGAGATACGAAAAATCACTATGGCGCGTATGCTCTGCGACCATGGCGACACCGTTGACTCGGTACAGCCGTTCGCATTCCTTCTTCCTTCAATCAGGTAAATGAAAGATATTTTTAAAGTGAAAACTTGAAAACAACACAACTCAATGTACATGAAAAGAGAAACGACAAAATTAAAAGATGTCGACGCACAAGTTCACCAGGAGAAGGTTCCATACGCCTGGCCACCAACGCCTTTTTTCGAAATTATGTACTACTTATATAGTTGGATGCTTATCAACGACAGGTTGTGAAACAGTCATCGTTTTAGTGTAAAAGCCTAGCATAGCATATTTTTCTAAAAAAAAAAAACATAGATTCGAATCTTTCTCATAGGCATCAAACTTGGTTCTCCTAATACGAATTCCCATCACTCAACTTGTCGTCTATCATAGCTATATAAGAAAAAAACAATTACTATCGTCTTCTATAATCTTTGAAAATTGTCACTTTCTAAGTTTTGCACCAAAAGTCATTAGTTCTGTTATGTGTGTTTTATTTTTCAGAAACGCAATAGTAAACTGTTCCTCACTTCCCGCACCAAACCTGGAAGCGTGGCGTGATCAAAATTGCGAAGTAAATAATAATAAATCTCAAAATTACACGTTACCATCTATACTCTACAATTTAACAAATTTATTTAATATAACTAACATAACTAATTAGTGGTAATTCATGTAACATTTAATTACTTTGTATTATTACTGTAAATAAATCAAAATATATAAATAAAACACATACACTAAGGAGTTTTTCTAATGAACCTGTTTTATATGAGTTATATTTATGTATCTCTTTGCAAAGAAAAACGTAATAACAGTTGATATGATGGTATGTGGTCGTGTTAGAATTATTCAAAGTCGTCCGTAACTATATCAGATATTGACAGTGGTTGGCCACCTTCGTAGACTAATGGATGGACCCGCAATGTAGAAAAACACTTTTTCTACATTTTATTGGGTTTTTGGGACAATCTTCGTTGTTTCTGAGACCAAAACACAACTGCTTTTGCTATTTACTTTAGGATCAGAGCAATGTGTTTGATGCTTGCTGTGATTTGATTTGCTTTTCATGTATTTACAGAAAAATCAGTAAATCATTCGAATACGTGTAAAATTACTGTATACATAACCCATTTTTAATGGAAAAAAACTACGTATTTGCATTAATATTTTGCATTATATTTGGCCACACCAGAGGGGCTACTATGCCCTGCCCACCTTTAGGAAAGGAATTTGGAAAGACAATAGAAAAAGAAGGTGGATGGGGATGTGGGCCTCCGCTTACCTCACTAAACGGTCGAAACGCACTATGTCAAAATGTTTGTATTCTGCAAAGCTTAGGCTCTACCTTGATCAAGCTGATCCATTGAAGCAGGTGGTACCTCTAGTCTTTGTTACATGCTAGACAAAATTCTGTGTCTATGTACGAACCAAATAAGAAGTTGGCATTTCGCTAGGGACAAATTTTTATATGATGAATGCAAATTTTACCGCTAGAGTCAAGAAGAAGAAAAGAAAATATATCATATCGGCAGCGTTTGCGTAATAGTTGTTCATCGGTGTCTGAGTGATATCTGTGATGTGTGTGCCGTATGGAAGGTGCCTCAGAATGTGCCGTGAAACCCGTGTCTTCCCGTTGACTGCGGAAAAAGCCTTAAATATGGCAACCGGCAAATAGAGAGATAGCCATTTCGATGGGAGAGAAATTAAATTAATTAAAGAATAGCTGTCTCAGGTACGAAAGAATTTTCTGGTACAGGAGGAGTTCAGGTAATAGATATCTTGGAAACTACATTAAAAATATCACATATGGCTCTATGTTTTTAGATATCTTTGCGCTTTTTAAATCATGCACCTCTTCTTAAGTTACTCCTTTTATTATAAAGTATAGTTACTCTATGTTCTTCATTTTCGCACGCGTCCCGCCAAAATGTGACAAAGGCAAATAAATAAATAAAAGTACTTCAAACTTTACTTTTTGTTTCGTGACATTCGTATTGCTCGTATATGTGCGTAATTTCTGTTTTCGACAAATTCCCATGAATTCCAATTTTACTTACAAGTTAAAAAGTGAGTGAAGGATTAGTAAAATGGCAAGAACGAAGGCCTCAGTAGGCGCTAAAGGTAAAAACTTTGTACCTTCATTGTTTTAACAATCCTTTTTTAATATACAGATAAATAATAACTTTTTGAATCATGAAATGAAGTTGTACGTATACAATAAATATACAAAATATATTATTTCGTAAATGCATTAATTTTTTTGCTTCTCACCGGTGTAAAACAATTCCACATGTTAAACTTATAAATCCCCACAGCTCAGTTTAGTGGTTAAAAATATACCAACAACGTGCTATGTAAAATAAGTAAAACAGTAGATGCATGGTAACTATCCTGATAACTTGGTCAAAACACTGGTGTTCAAGGTGTCCTCAGTTATAGTCCCATTGTTGTAATATTTCATCATTTAAATGTTACTTTTGTAAACCAGTTTTGGATTGCAATGACAGTCTCACTTATATTTACTTTGTTCTGCAATATTAATAGTTACACTAATGTATCATTGGAAAAAAAAATAATTCGGGACAACGTGACAGGTGAGTTGTCGCCGTCTCAAACAGTATCTTTTGTTTCCCTGTTTATAACACACTGCATTTGTTAAACTAATCATGTAGAATTATTACTAAGTGAATTGATACCAACCCCAGAGATGCCCCAACTAGAGGAATAAAAATAATAAATATCTTCACGCATTTCCCAATACCGGGGCAGACAGAGGTCTAGTCTAGACATTTTCCTTAGACCCACCTTTCACAGAAGATATTTTTGGGACAATGAGACAGGTGGTGAGACCGTCGCCGTCTTTATGTCCAAGCCAACAATATAATTCATACATAAGTTTTAGAAAAACCCATTGGTATGGCCGCTTGAGGATCAAACTCGGGTCTCATGACTCAAAATTCCGAACACCCAATAACTTGGCTATCATGACTTATACTAGTCACGATAGCCGAGTGGTTGGGTGTTTGGAACCCCCCTGTCACCATTAATGCTGTAAAACCTCTAAAATGTCGGCTAGTAAAAAAAGTTTGTTAAAAACTAGTTAAAAGCTGTAACTTTCCCTTGTAATCTTTAATCTTGACTTTGGAAAAATCATCAATCTCACATTGTAGCCATTCAACTAAGAATAGGAAGAAGAAAAAAATAAAAAATGCATGCAATGTTTAATTATTGATGTGTAGTGTTCGTTTAAATACAAGAAATCATTACACACACATTGTTTTTCACAGTGGCTTCAGGCAAGAGTAGCAAAGCAAGGTGTAGTGCTGCTCCTCCCCCCAGCAATGCAGGCTCTGCAGGTAAATGCTGTAATTCATTTTTTTTATCTTATTTCCCATGCTAGGATAGACAGGGGTCCAGGTGATTTAGTCCTTTTGACACACTTTTCACTGAAACTTTTTTAGGAATGCAATTTCGTATAGCTAAATTAATAGGGTAAGGGGTAGTCTTAATTCTGTATATAAAAATTTATAAATTATTACTTGATGAAAGGTGGGAAAGACAAATTTTGCAACATGACAGGTAGTGTGCCTTCGCTGTCTTTATGTCCACGCCAACAATATAAATTGTGAATAAGTTTTTGAAGAAACTCATTGCTACAAGCTTATTTCTCTATTTTATTATATGCATATATATATTATTCGTAAAGGTTTTATATATTATTCGTAAAGGTTTTATTTTAATCAACATTTAAAGTTTTTGTTTATCTAAAACAATGTTTATCAGGTTCAGGAGACCGTGCATCTAGAAGTTACTCAGGGGGCAATCCTGTGTGTCCTCGGAGACACCTTAGTTGTTTCTGATTCCATACAAGTGCTTAGGCGCTTACTTTAGGATAAGATCAATGTATGTGATGTTATTCTTATCTATGTATGTATTTATTATACATAACTATCACTTAATCCCAAACAAACTCCGAAAGTCCGTCGAAAGCGCTGACCTGGACCTGTGACTACACCGTTTAATTCAAATATGTGAAGTTAAAACAATATGTTTACATAAATAGTACCATACTGATTTTATAGTTTAAGAAACTTACAGTTCATGGAATTACAACAGATTGGGATGAACATACTGTAATGGTAGGGTTCAATCTTTAGTTTATATTTGAAGATTTATAATTTTGTTGATATATTAAAGAGAAAATATATGACGCGGGTTCGATTCTCAGATGGGTTAATACATTTTCTCTGGTCTGAGTGTCTGTGGCACCTTAGTTGTTTCTGATTCCATACAAGTGCTTAGGCGCTTACTTTAGGATAAGATCAATGTATGTGATGTTATTCTTATCTATGTATGTATTTATTATACATAACTATCACTTAATCCCAAACAAACTCCGAAAGTCCGTCGAAAGCGCTGACCTGGACCTGTGACTACACCGTTTAATTCAAATATGTGAAGTTAAAACAATATGTTTACATAAATAGTACCATACTGATTTTATAGTTTAAGAAACTTACAGTTCATGGAATTACAACAGATTGGGATGAACATACTGTAATGGTAGGGTTCAATCTTTAGTTTATATTTGAAGATTTATAATTTTGTTGATATATTAAAGGAGAAAACGTGAAATGAGGTTAAATACTACCGTCACCACTACGTTTATTCATTATCATTCAACGTACATGTAATATCGAATCAGTTTATAAGAATATAATGTAGTTTAGGTAAAAGTATAAGTAATATATATATATATATATATATATATATATATATATATATATATATATATATATATATATATATATATATATATATATATATATATATATATATATATATATATATATATATATATATATATATATATATATATATATATATATATATATATATATATATATATATATATATATATATATATATATATATATATATATATATATATATATATATATATATATATATATATATATATATATATATATATATATATATATATATATATATATATATATATATATATATATATATATATATATATATATATATATATATATATATATATATATATATATATATATATATATATATATATATATATATATATATATATATATATATATATATATATATATATATATATATATATATATATATATATATATATATATATATATATATATATATATATATATATATATATATATATATATATATATATATATATATATATATATATATATATATATATATATATATATATATATATATATATATATATATATATATATATATATATATATATATATATATATATATATATATATATATATATATATATATATATATATATATATATATATATATATATATATATATATATATATATATATATATATATATATATATATATATATATATATATATATATATATATATATATATATATATATATATATATATATATATATATATATATATATATATATATATATATATATATATATATATATATATATATATATATATATATATATATATATATATATATATATATATATATATATATATATATATATATATATATATATATATATATATATATATATATATATATATATATATATATATATATATATATATATATATATATATATATATATATATATATATATATATATATATATATATATATATATATATATATATATATATATATATATATATATATATATATATATATATATATATATATATATATATATATATATATATATATATATATATATATATATATATATATATATATATATATATATATATATATATATATATATATATATATATATATATATATATATATATATATATATATATATATATATATATATATATATATATATATATATATATATATATATATATATATATATATATATATATATATATATATATATATATATATATATATATATATATATATATATATATATATATATATATATATATATATATATATATATATATATATATATATATATATATATATATATATATATATATATATATATATATATATATATATATATATATATATATATATATATATATATATATATATATATATATATATATATATATATATATATATATATATATATATATATATATATATATATATATATATATATATATATATATATATATATATATATATATATATATATATATATATATATATATATATATATATATATATATATATATATATATATATATATATATATATATATATATATATATATATATATATATATATATATATATATATATATATATATATATATATATATATATATATATATATATATATATATATATATATATATATATATATATATATATATATATATATATATATATATATATATATATATATATATATATATATATATATATATATATATATATATATATATATATATAAATATCTTCACGCAATTCCAAATACCCCTATTTGGAATTGCGTGAAGACATTTATATATAGACAGAAGTCTGGTCTAGACAATTAAGTCCCTTTGACCAACCTTCCACCGAAGATATTTTCGGGACAATGTGATAGGTGGTGAGCCCGTCGCCGTCTTTATGTCCACGCCTAACAATATAAATTGTGAATAAGTTTTTGAAGAAACTCATTGCTACAAGCTTATTTCTATTTTATTATATGCATATATATATTATTCGTAAAGGTTTTATATATTATTCGTAAAGGTTTTATTTTAATCAACATTTAAAGTTTTTGTTTATCTAAAACAATGTTTATCAGGTTCAGGAGACCGTGCATCTAGAAGTTACTCAGGGGGCAATCCTGTGTGTCCTCGGGAGACACCTAAGTGGCAGAAACCCATCACTAACTTCTTCATCACAAATAACAGCAAGCAGTCCGATGGTGATGAACAGGACGCTGCAGGTAAAATATTGTTCGCTACATTACACGGGTGGTGTATGCACGGCTTTTAATGAAGTCCACAGCTCTGAGGTCCTGGGTTCGATTCTCAGATGGGTTAATACATTTTCTCTGGTCTGAGTGTCTGTGGCACCTTAGTTGTTTCTGATTCCATACAAGTGCTTAGGCGCTTACTTTAGGATAAGATCAATGTATGTGATGTTATTCTTATCTATGTATGTATTTATTATACATAACTATCACTTAATCCCAAACAAACTCCGAAAGTCCGTCGAAAGCGCTGACCTGGACCTGTGACTACACCGTTTAATTCAAATATGTGAAGTTAAAACAATATGTTTACATAAATAGTACCATACTGATTTTATAGTTTAAGAAACTTACAGTTCATGGAATTACAACAGATTGGGATGAACATACTGTAATGGTAGGGTTCAATCTTTAGTTTATATTTGAAGATTTATAATTTTGTTGATATATTAAAGAGAAAATATATGACGCGGGTTCGATTCCCGCCAGTGTCAGTTGAAATTTTAAACATTATTGCTCTTTAATTAAATTCAAAAAGTTCAGCACAACTTATGTGCTTTAAAATCAATAAAAATTGCATTTATATATTGTCTATACAGTCATAACAATCTGTAAAAATTTACTGCAGGACATAGGCCACTAAAACAAATGTCTTCACGCAATTCCAAATACCCCTATTTGGAATTGCGTGAAGACATTTATATATAGACAGAAGTCTGGTCTAGACAATTAAGTCCCTTTGACCAACCTTCCACCGAAGATATTTTCGGGACAATGTGATAGGTGGTGAGCCCGTCGCCGTCTTTATGTCCAAGCCACCGATATTTATTACTTATATAATTATGTATATATAGACTTCATTGTCTGGATCTCTGACTACCCCGGTATAGGTAATGTAAAGATATTTCCTTTGTTTGATCATTAAACATAAATCTATGTTTATAGATAGCAGCTCAAAGTCCAAACCGAAGCGTAACATCATACAATCAGACGATGAGAATGAAGTTGAACAACCAAAAAACAAAGAATTGGATGAATCAATAATTTTAGAACCTTTGACCGGTGAGAACAGTCACAAAATAGTCGAATACTATGAGAAGAATAACAAGGGTAAAGGAAAAGGAAAGAAAACGAGCAATAAAGAGAATGTAGATGATAAAGAAAAGAGAAGCTCGGTGAAGAGAGATCTGGAAGATATAAACATTGGTGAAGAGAGTGAACATGTGAATAAGAAAATTAAAGTGAATTAATGTGTGATAACTATGTGATATTTTAAGTGTTTGTATAAAGACATTTTAGTTACTGTTTATGAAAAGTTACTGGTGATTTTGTATGGATAAGCTGGCAAGGCAGATCTCTGTATGTTATTTTTTTTTTATAGAAAAGGGAGGCAAACAAGCAGGTGGCTCACGTGATGGTAAGTGATTACCACCGCCTATGAACACCCGCAATACCAGAGGCCCATTCCCATGGGTGTCGTAAGAGGCAACTTAGGGTAAAGCCTTGAAAATATTGTATTTTAGTTCAAAAGAAGTCTTCTGATGAGGCATTTACCTCGCAGTGGCCCTTGCAGGCCATTGTAGTTATGATGTATTTGTAAATTTAATGGTGTATCATATTGACCTCCGTGAATCAGTAGCTTCCACATCGGTTTCCAAGGTGTCGCCACTCTGCGGTCCTGGGTTCGATTCTTGCATAGGTCATTGTAGAATATCACTTTCCAAAATTTCTTGGGTCTGGTTGTTGGTAGCTTCATTGTTTCCGATTTCATAACACAAGTGCTTAAGTTGCTCACTTTGGGATCGGAGCAATGTATGTGATGTTGTTCCTATCTAATATGTATCTATGTATATCGCTAAATCTACTATAAAGTATGTTTTGTGCTTAGTAACCATTTTACATTCCAAAAAGCGTTTTTCATGTATAAAAGTTAAGTTTTTGTTGACATGTTTCTCACAATATTAGTTATAAGTAATTGCATAAGTAATAGAAAAAGTAGAGGGGACATCTAAAATAACTTCCAAAACACATACATACATAACATCATATAGACCACTGCAGGACATAGGCCTCACCCATAGGGAGGATTTGCCAAAATCGCCACACTTGGCAAGCGGATTGGCGATCGCAGTACTTTACCACTCTGACATCAGACCCTGCTGCCCATCTTCGGTCTCATTGT
The DNA here is from genome assembly GCA_029286605.1 of Sericinus montela. Taxonomy (NCBI): domain Eukaryota; kingdom Metazoa; phylum Arthropoda; class Insecta; order Lepidoptera; family Papilionidae; genus Sericinus; species Sericinus montela. The sequence continues at coordinate 1,052,106 of JAGSMR010000068.1, read as the reverse complement.
TTTGGTCTGATATTTTTAGAAGAGACGGATATCCCACCATCCATCGGTTGCTATAAAGATTTTCAAAGCTGTTTCCCTTAAACACATTGTTTAAGTCAAATTTGTCTTATGCTTTTAGTAATAGAGGTCAGACTTTGTATTAATTAGTTAGTGGAGCCATATATCGTTTTCAAATCCAATAAGTTACATGGATCTGAAAGATATAAACTTCTCCCATTATGAGTGACAAATGAAGAAAGAGGCTAATTTATTTAATTGCCATGTTCAAATCCTAAATATAACATAATCTCACATGTACAGAATTTGTAAATATAAAAGTACCTGAAAATATGAGTCACATACATACAGAATTTCATTCTGATTCGCAGAAGGTTGCCTGCATCCATCCAAAAAAAAAACAAAGTATTAATAAATGAACAACAACTTGATTTTGAATCGAGAGACCCAAGTTTGTTCCTCCTATACTTATGTTGTCATTATCAAATGTTCATTAGACTTAATATTGTGTTAAGGTTACCAAACTTTTATGGTTTTGTAATTTTTGTTATTTTTGATTTTGGATTTAATAAATGTTTTGTTCTTTATGTCTTTTATTTTGATGAGTATATTGAAACATTCAAATTACTTATAATTTATATCTTCACGCCATTCCCAATACAGGGGTAGACAGAAGTCTGGTCTAGACAATTAAGTCCCTTTGACCAACCTTCCACCGAAGATATTTCCGGGACAATGTGATAGGTGGTGAGCCCGTCGCCGTCTTTATGTCCAAGCCACCGATATTTATTACTTATATAATTATGTATATATAGACTTCATTGTCTGGATCTCTGACTACCCCGGTATAGGTAATGTAAAGATATTTCCTTTGTTTGATCATTAAACATAAATCTATGTTTATAGATAGCAGCTCAAAGTCCAAACCGAAGCGTAACATCATACAATCAGACGATGAGAATGAAGTTGAACAACCAAAAAACAAAGAATTGGATGAATCAATAATTTTAGAACCTTTGACCGGTGAGAACAGTCACAAAATAGACGAATACTATGAGAAGAATAACAAGGGTAAAGGAAAAGGAAAGAAAACGAGCAATAAAGAGAATGTAGATGATAAAGAAAAGAGAAGCTCGGTGAAGAGAGATTTGGAAGATATAAACATTGGTGAAGAGAGTGAACATGTGAATAAGAAAATTAAAGTGAATTAATGTGTGATAACTATGTGATATTTTAAGTGTTTGTATAAAGACATTTTAGTTACTGTTTATGAAAAATTACTGGTGATTTTGTATGGATAAGCTGGCAAGGCAGATCTCTGTATGTTATTTTTTTTTTATAGAAAAGGGAGGCAAACAAGCAGGTGGCTCACGTGATGGTAAGTGATTACCACCGCCTATGAACACCCGTAATACCAGAGGCCCATTCCCATGGGTGTCGTAAGAGGCGACTTAGGGTAAAGCCTTGAAAATATTGTATTTTAGTTCAAAAGAAGTCTTCTGATGAGGCATTTACCTCGCAGTGGCCCTTGCAGGCCATTGTAGTTATGATGTATTTGTAAATTTAATGGTGTATCATATTGACCTCCGTGGATCAGTAGCTTCCACATCGTTTTCCAAGGTGTCGCCACTCTGCGGTCCTGGGTTCGATTCTTGGATAGGTCATTGTAGAATATCACTTTCCAAAATTTCTTGGGTCTGGTTGTTGGTAGCTTCATTGTTTCCGATTTCATAACACAAGTGCTTAAGTTGCTCACTTTGGGATCGGAGCAATGTATGTGATGTTGTTCCTATCTAATATGTATCTATGTATATCGCTAAATCTACTATAAAGTATGTTTTGTGCTTAGTAACCATTTTACATTCCAAAAAGCGTTTTTCATGTATAAAAGTTAAGTTTTTGTTGACATGTTTCTCACAATATTAGTTATAAGTAATTGCATAAGTAATAGAAAAAGTAGAGGGGACATCTAAAATAACTTCCAAAACACATACATACATAATATCATATAGACCACTGCAGGACATAGGCCTCACCCATAGGGAGGATTTGCCAAAATCGCCACACTTGGCAAGCGGATTGGCGATCGCAGTACTTTACCACTCTGACATCAGACCCTGCTGCCCATCTTCGGTCTCATTGTTTTGGTCTGATATTTTTAGAAGAGACGGATATCCCACCATCCATCGGTTGCTATAACGATTTTCAAAGCTGTTTCCCTTAAACACATTGTTTAAGTCAAATTTGTCTTATGCTTTTAGTAATAGAGGTCAGACTTTGTATTAATTAGTTAGTGGAGCCATATATCGTTTTCAAATCCAATAAGTTACATGGATCTGAAAGATATAAACTTCTCCCATTATGAGTGACAAATGAAGAAAGAGGCTAATTTATTTAATTGCCATGTTCAAATCCTAAATATAACATAATCTCACATGTACAGAATTTGTAAATATAAAAGTACCTGAAAATATGAGTCACATACATACAGAATTTCATTCTGATTCGCAGAAGGTTGCCTGCATCCATCCAAAAAAAAAAACAAAGTATTAATAAATGAACAACGACTTGATTTTGAATCGAGAGACCCAAGTTTGTTCCTCCTATACTTATGTTGTCATTATCAAAGTTCATTAGACTTAATTATTGTGTTAAGGTTACCAAACTTTATGGTTTTGTTATTTTTGATTTTGGATTTAATAAATGTTTTGTTCTTTATGTCTTTTATTTTGATGAGTATATTGAAACATTCAAATTACTTATAATTTATATCTTCACGCCATTCCCAATACAGGGGTACAGAGGTATAGACAATCAAGTCCTTTCGACCCACCTTCCACCGAAGATATTTTTGGGACAACGTGTTAGATGATGAACCCGTCGCCGTCTTTATGTCCAAGCCAACTATGTAAATCGTACATAAGTTTTGAAAACCCCATTGGTACGAGCCTTGGGAATCGAACTCTGGTCTCCTGATTCGAGTGTCTATCTCTCAACCACTTGGGTATCGTAACTCTTCTGTCATATATCAATCCTGTTGTTTTATTTATGAGGGTCAAGAAAAGAAAGTTTAAGTACACTACAAACTAATGTTTAACACGTTTTTTGATGTATGTATTTCAAGGTTTTACCAATAGGCATTAACAATGAGAGACTCCCAACATTAATGTCATGATACAAAAAATTTCATATTGGAAATAAAACTATATTGTGTTGTTGGAAATAAAAAAGTGTTTTATTCCTACTCTGCCATACTTTTCAACGCTCATATTATATTACATTTTATACGTCTCTTATGGGTTTACCTCTGACTATTCGACACAACACCATAAATGCCCCTGTCGAATTCAAGGTATATTCACCAAACTGATTCCATGTGCTATCTCGGATATTCCCATGGCTTTAAAGTATGGGAACACTGGTTATTTTTTTTAATATTGTTCTTCACTAGGAGTCTACGGTGGAAGGAGGGTTGAAACGACTTAAGTGTCTAGACCCTGTCTACCCTGTATTGGGAACGGCTTGCAGTTTTTATGAAGATTCTGATACTGAGGTTCCACTGTATGACAGATATATTAAATCAATTGAAAAAGTTCAAAACACATTCGTCAAATCTGTGATATATAATCGTATTAATAATATTCGTATTTCGGTTATTCAACAGAACTGTATATAGTAATTGAAGGAATATGTCCTTGGTTGTACATTAATTTTCAAGATTTAATATTTGTAAAATTGTAATGAGACAGTATTGTATAACTGTTTTTTATCCGAAATGAAATAAACATAATAGACTAAATAAATTTCTTCACGCAATTTCCAATACAGGGGTAGACAGAGGTCTAGTCTAAACAATTAAGTCCCTTTGATTTAGTTATTGAGTGTGTAATAAAGTTTATAAATAAATAAATATAAATATCTTCACGCAATAATCGATCTTGACTCGTTACCGGCCAAATTGCACGATCAGTTTCAGTTGCTTTGCCGCCTTTTATTAAAAGCATCGGCTAAAAGGAAGCAAAACGGGAAATGAGTTACAGTTATACTGCCGTCACCACAACGTTTATTCATTATCACTCAACGTACATGTAATATCGAATCAGTTTATAAGAAAAGAAAGTTTGAGTACACTGCAAACCAATATTTAACACGTTTTTGATGTATGTATTTCAAGGTTTTACCAATAGGCATTAACAATGAGAGACTCCCAACATTAATGTCATGATACAAAAAATTTCATATTGGAAATAAAACTATATTGTGTTGTTGGAAATAAAAAGTGTTTTATTCCTACTCTGCCATACTTTTCAACGCTCATATTATATTACATTTTATACGTCTCTTATGGGCTTCTTACGGCTCTTATAGGTTTACCTCTGACTATTCGACACAACACCATAAATGCCCCTGTCGAATTCAAGGTATATTCACCAAACTGATTCCATGTGCTATCTCGGATATTCCCATGGCTTTAAAGTATGGGAACACTGGTTATTTTTTTTAATATTGTTCTTCACTAGGAGTCTACGGTGGAAGGAGGGTTGAAACGACTTAAGTGTCTAGACCCTGTCTACCCCTGTATTGGGAACGGCGTGCAGTTTTTTTATGAAGATTCTGATACTGAGGTTCCACTGTATGACAGATATATTAAATCAATTGAAAAAGTTCAAAACACATTCGTCAAATCTGTGATATATAATCGTATTAATAATATTCGTATTTCGGTTATTCAACAGAACTGTATATAGTAATTGAAGGAATATGTCCTTGGTTGTACATTAATTTTCAAGATTTAATATTTGTAAAATTGTAATGAGACAGTATTGTATAACTGTTTTTTATCCGAAATGAAATAAACATAATAGACTAAATAAATTTCTTCACGCAATTTCCAATACAGGGGTAGACAGAGGTCTAGTCTAAACAATTAAGTCCCTTTGATTTAGTTATTGAGTGTGTAATAAAGTTTATAAATAAAATAAATATGTATTGTAATCATAAATTATACATATATATTATTTAATATATAAATGTGTTGCGTGAATAAGTTCTCCGGCTGATCCAAGGATCTGTCCTATCTACTATGGCCGAGAAACTTAGTGCTTCTTCAAATAACTTGGAGCCATAAGATTGAATAATACACAGTACAAGAGAGAAACAGTTTGATAAAAACCATTTGTATGATGAATATGAAAGTTTGTACTGAATAATGGATGTGTCTTACTAGCTTTTGCCTGCGCCTTTGAACGCGTGGAAATAGACTTTCTTTATTTTTATGTGCGAAGAAGCTAACTTTTATACGTAAACTAACAAAACGTTTCTTTTTTATTTATCGAGTACTTGGTGAGTACCGACTATAACATAAATACTACATTACATATCGACCTGTTAAAGTACTGCTACTGCAGCACATAGGCCTCTCCCATAGGGAGGATTGGCGATCGCAGTACTAGACCACTCGCACCGCAGACGCAGCTGCCCACCTACGTTCTGATTATTTTGGTCTGATATTTTTAGAGATGGTTATCCCGCCATCTGTCGGTTGCCATAACGATGTTCAAGGCAGTTTCCCTTAGTCGCCTATTACGACATCCACGGGAAGGAATGGAGTGGCAATATTCTTACACCGTTACTACTACACCCCATTAATAATGTAAATTGTTTAACAAACAGAATATTGTTTAACATTATTATAAATAAAATAAATATGTATTGTAATCATAAATTATACATATATATTATTAAATATATAAATGTGTTGCGTGAATAAGTTCTCCGGCTGATCCAAGGATCTGTACTATCTACTATGGCCGAGAAGCTTAGTGCTTCTTCAAATAACTTGGAGCCATAAGATTGAATAATACACAGTACAAGAGAGAAACAGTTTGTCTGATAAAAACCATTTGTATGATGAATATGAAAGTTTGTACTCGAATAATGGATGTGTCTTACTAGCTTTTGCCTGCGCCTTTGAACGCGTGGAAATAGACTTTCTTTATTTTTATGTGCGAAGAAGCTAACTTTTATACGTAAACTAACAAAACGTTTCTTTTTTATTTATCGAGTACTTGGTGAGTACCGACTATAACATAAATACTACATTACATATCGACCTGTTAAAGTACTGCTACTGCAGCACATAGGCCTCTCCCATAGGGAGGATTGGCGATCGCAGTACTAGACCACTCGCACCGCAGACGCAGCTGCCCACCTACGTTCTGATTATTTTGGTCTGATATTTTTAGAGATGGTTATCCCGCCATCTGTCGGTTGCCATAACGATGTTCAAGGCAGTTTCCCTTAGTCGCCTATTACGACATCCACGGGAAGGAATGGAGTGGCAATATTCTTACACCGTTACTACTACACCCCATTAATAATGTAAATTGTTTAACAAACAGTATATTGTTTAACATTATTATAAATAAAATAAGTTATAAATATCTTCACGCAATTCCCAATGAAAGGGAAGACAGAGGTCTAGTCTAGACAATTAAGTCCCTTCGACGCACCTTCCACCGAAAATATTTTTGCACAACGTGACAGGTGGTGAGCCCGTCGCCGCCATTATGTCCAAGCCAACGATATAATTCGTACTTTGGTTTTTCAAATACCCATTGGTACGAGCCTGCCACCTGGGAATCGAACTCGGGTCTCTCGACTCGAAATTTCGACCACACAACCACTTGGCTATCGTGACTTTAATCTTAATCTGTATTCTCTTTCTTTATTTATGCCTGTTTTTGGCATCGTTGCCATCAACTGTCACATTTTTTCTCTTTAATTTAATAACATAAAATAAATATATTCACGCCCTTGCCAATACTGGGGTAGACAGAGGTCTCGACAATTAAGCCCTTTCGACCCACATTCAACCGAAGATATTTTGGGACAACGAGTCAGATGATGTGCCCGTCTTTATGTCCAAGACAACTAGTAAATCGTACATAAGTTTTGAAAACCCCATTGGTACGAGTCTTGGAGATCGAACTCTGGTCTCCTGATTCGAGTGTCGATCTCTCAACCACTTGGATATCGTGACTCTTCTGTCATATATCAATCCTGTTGTTTTATTTATGAGGGTCAAGAAAAGAAAGTTTAAGTACACTACAAACTAATGTTTAACACGTTTTTTGATTCCATGTGCTATCTCGGATATTCCCATGGCTTTAAAGTATGGGAACACTGGTTATTTTTTTTAATATTGTTCTTCACTAGGAGTCTACGGTGGAAGGAGGGTTGAAACGACTTAAGTGTCTAGACCCTGTCTACCCCTGTATTGGGAACGGCGTGCAGTTTTTTTATGAAGATTCTGATACTGAGGTTCCACTGTATGACAAATATATTAAATCAATTGAAAAAGTTCAAAACACATTCGTCAAATCTGTGATATATAAACGTATTAATAATATTCGTATTTCGGTTATTCAACAGAACTGTATATAGTAATTGAAGGAATATGTCCTTGGTTGTACATTAATTTTCAAGATTTAATATTTGTAAAATTGTAATGAGACAGTATTGTATAACTGTTTTTTATCCGAAATGAAATAAACATAATAGACTAAATAAATTTCTTCACGCAATTTCCAATACAGGGGTAGACAGAGGTCTAGTCTAAACAATTAAGTCCCTTTGATCCACCTTCCGCCGAACATATTTTCGGGACAACGTGACAAGTGGTGAGCCCGTCGCTGCCTTTCTGTCCAAGCCAACGATATAATTCGTACATAAGTTTTTGAAAAACCCATTGGTACGAGCCTGCTCCCTGGGGATCAAACTCAGGTATCTTGACTCGAAATTCCGACCTCTCAACCACACGGCTATCGTGATTTAAAATAATAGACTAATAAATATATGAAATATAATAGGCATACATAAACATAAGTATACGAATGTAATTTTAAATAATATTTTATTTATTGAGTATACAATAAAGTTTATAAATATGTATTGTAATCATAAATTATACATATATATTATTAAATATATAAATGTGTTGCGTGAATAAGTTCTCCGGCTGATCCAAGGATCTGTACTATCTACTATGGCCGAGAAGCTTAGTGCTTCTTCAAATAACTTGGAGCCATAAGATTGAATAGTACACAGTACAAGAGAGAAACAGTTTGTCTGATAAAAACCATTTGTATGATGAATATGAAAGTTTGTACTCGAATAATGGATGTGTCTTACTAGCTTTTGCCTGCGCCTTTGAACGCGTGGAAATAGACTTTCTTTATTTTTATGTGCGAAGAAGCTAACTTTTATACGTAAACTAACAAAACGTTTCTTTTTTATTTATCGAGTACTTGGTGAGTACCGACTATAACATAAATACTACATTACATATCGGCCTGTTAAAGTACTGCTACTGCAGCACATAGGCCTCTCCCATAGGGAGGATTGGCGATCGCAGTACTAGACCACTCGCACCGCAGACGCAGCTGCCCACCTACGTTCTGATTATTTTGGTCTGATATTTTTAGAGATGGTTATCCCGCCATCTGTCGGTTGCCATAACGATGTTCAAGGCAGTTTCCCTTAGTCGCCTATTACGACATCCACGGGAAGGAATGGAGTGGCAATATTCTTACACCGTTACTACTACACCCCATTAATAATGTAAATTGTTTAACAAACAGTATATTGTTTAACATTATTATAAATAAAATAAGTTATAAATATCTTCACGCAATTCCCAATGAAAGGGAAGACAGAGGTCTAGTCTAGACAATTAAGTCCCTTCGACGCACCTTCCACCGAAAATATTTTTGCACAACGTGACAGGTGGTGAGCCCGTCGCCGCCATTATGTCCAAGCCAACGATATAATTCGTACTTCGGTTTTTCAAATACCCATTGGTACGAGCCTGCCACCTGGGGATCGAACTCGGGTCTCTCGACTCGAAATTTCGACCACACAACCACTTGGCTATCGTGACTTTAATCTTAATCTGTATTCTCTTTCTTTATTTATGCCTGTTTTTGGCATCGTTGCCATCAACTGTCACATTTTTTCTCTTTAATTTAATAACATAAAATAAATATATTCACGCCCTTGCCAATACTGGGGTAGACAGAGGTCTCGACAATTAAGCCCTTTCGACCCACATTCAACCGAAGATATTTTGGGACATCGTGACAGGTGGTGAGTCCATCGCCGCCTTTATCGTCCAAGCCAACGACATTATTCGTACATAAGTTTTTGAAAAACCCATTGGTACGAGCCTGCCACCTGGATATCGAACTCGAAATTCCGACCACCCAACCACTCGGCTATCGTGACTTTTATGATTTTTGATACACTTACATACCAATATCTAAATAAACTAAACTAATTTATTGACAGGTGGTGAACCCGTCGCCGTTTCAATGTCCAAGCCAACGATATAATTCATACTTAGGTTTTTGAAAACCCATTGGTACGAGCCTGCCACCTGGGGATCGAACTCGGGTCTCTTGACTCCAATTCAAGTAATTATTGAATATATATAATGTAAGCCTAATGAACCATGTTGACGACCTTCTTGGACGAGTGGCGTATACACTGGTTTTAAAGGTCACCAAGTCTGATGGTTCCCTTCAGATCGGGTCAATGTAGAAAACGCTATCTACATTTTCTCACATCTGGATGTTTGTGGTACCTTCGTTGTTTCTAATTCTATAGCACACGTGCCTAAGCTACTTACTTTGGGATCAGAGCAATGTATTTGGTGTGGTTCCTATCTATGTGTGTATTTATTTATCTCTGCTCTCACTAATAAAGTAGTGGTCTGGGTCAATAGCACATACTTAAACGTTTCCGCCACCAAATATCGGTGTGCTCATGTGTTGAGATATTTGATCTTTCTTGTATTGAAATATTCTCTTCCGATAGATGGCGGGATATTGATCTTTTAACAAAAATATCAGAGCAGATCTCTAATACATTTGCTGTGGCGATTAAAGCAAACTCTTACGGAAACCCTCTGCCCTGCGGTAAACTTATACATACACTACTGTGTGTATGTATTAATAAATAAATATAAATATCTTCACGCCATAATCGATCTTGACTCGTAACGGGCCATATTGCAAGCTCAGTTTTAGTTGCTTTGCCGCCTTTTATTAAAAGAATCGAGTAAAAGGAAGGGAAACGGGAAATGAGAGTTAAATTCTACCGTCACCACTATGTTTATTCATTATCATTCAACGTACATGTAATATCGAATCAGTTTATAAGAATATAATGTAGTTTAGGTAAAAAAGTATAAGTAATTTATAAATAAATAAGGGTGTCGTAAAGAGATTAATGGTTAAAAACAAAGATAGAATTATATCAGTTGTTATTGTGTCTATTTGGATTTATTAGTGTCGAAATAGGCTACGATAGCCGAGTCGTAAAATGTCACAATACCAGATAGTGGTTAGTAGAATTGAGTCAAGAGACCCGAATTCGATCTCCAGGTGGCAAGCTTCCGTACTAAAGAAGTTTTTCATAACAGACGGCGACGGCTCACCATCTGTTACGTTGCCCCCAAATATCTTCGGTGGTAGGTGGGTCGAAGGGGCTTAATTGTCTAGACTAGACTCTGTCTACACCTGTATTGGGAATTGCGTGAAGATATTATTTATGTTTAAAATAGGCTACATAAAACAGTGTTAAATGTTTGTAGTTTGGTCATTATTATTTTGTTAGAGCTATACGTCGCTACGCTGCTCAAACATGAAGTATTTCTATAAGTTTTCAAGTGTTTCGTTTTCCATTCTATCTACATCTGTAACAAGAGTTTATGTGTGGGTCTCCGGTCATCTTATTCACCAGAAGAGGCAGAAGCACAGGCCTTCAACTGGTAAAGCTTTTGCTGTTACATGAATAATGCAACACTAAATTCAGCCGCCATTATGTACGGTGTAACGAATTGCGTTAGAGTTTTCCCAAAATTCATCCTAAAAGTTCCTCTTTGGTATTCACAAATTTTTATTCGTTCACGCATTTGCCTAAGCCTGGGGTAGACAGAGGTCTAGTCTAGACAATTAAGTCCCTTCGACCCACCTTCCACCGAAGATATTTTGGGACATCGTGACAGGTGGTGAACCCGTCGCCGTTTCAATGTCCAAGCCAACGATATAATTCCTACATATGTTTTGAAAACCCATTGGTACGAGCCTGCCACCTGGGGATCGAACTCGGGTCTCTCGACTCGAAATTCCGACCACCCAACCACTCGGCTATCGTGACTTTTATGATTTTTGATAAACTTACATACACTACTGTGTGTATGTATTAATAAATAAATATAAATATCTTCACGCAATAATCGATCTTGACTCGTTACCGGCCATATTGCAAGCTCAGTTTTAGTTGCTTTGCCGCCTTTTATTAAAAGAATCGAGTAAAAGGAAGGAAACGGGAAATGAGAGTTAAATTCTACCGTCACCACTACGTTTATTCATTATCATTCAACGTACATGTAATATCGAATCAGTTTATAAGAATATAATGTAGTTTAGGTAAAAAGTATAAGTAATTTATAAATAAATAAATATAAATATCTTCACGCAATAATCGATCTTGACTCGTTACCGGCCATATTGCAAGCTCAGTTTTAGTTGCTTTGCCGCCTTTTATTAAAGGAAGGAAACGGGAAATGAGAGTTAAATTCTACCGTCACCACTACGTTTATTCATTATCATTCAACGTACATGTAATATCGAATCAGTTTATAAGAATATAATGTAGTTTAGGTAAAAAGTATAAGTAATTTATAAATAAATAAATATAAATATCTTCACGCAATAATCGATCTTGACTCGTTACCGGCCATATTGCAAGCTCAGTTTTAGTTGCTTTGCCGCCTTTTATTAAAGGAAGGAAACGGGAAATGAGAGTTAAATTCTACCGTCACCACTACGTTTATTCATTATCATTCAACGTACATGTAATATCGAATCAGTTTATAAGAATATAATGTAGTTTAGGTAAAAAGTATAAGTAATTTATAAATAAATAAATAAATAAATAAATAAATAAATAAATAAATAAATATAAATATCTTCACGCAATAATCGATCTTGACTCGTTACCGGCCATATTGCAAGCTCAGTTTTAGTTGCTTTGCCGCCTTTTATTAAAGGAGCACTTGGACACTGACTTAAGTCGTATGTATGTATGTATGTATGTATGTATGTATGTATGTATGTATGTATGTATGTATGTATGTATGTATGTATGTATGTATGTATGTATGTATGTATGTATGTATGTATGTATGTATGTATGTATGTATGTATGTATGTATGTATGTATGTATGTATGTATGTATGTATGTATGTATGTATGTATGTATGTATGTATGTATGTATGTATGTATGTATGTATGTATGTATGTATGTATGTATGTATGTATGTATGTATGTATGTATGTATGTATGTATGTATGTATGTATGTATGTATGTATGTATGTATGTATGTATGTATGTATGTATGTATGTATGTATGTATGTATGTATGTATGTATGTATGTATGTATGTATGTATGTATGTATGTATGTATGTATGTATGTATGTATGTATGTATGTATGTATGTATGTATGTATGTATGTATGTATGTATGTATGTATGTATGTATGTATGTATGTATGTATGTATGTATGTATGTATGTATGTATGTATGTATGTATGTATGTATGTATGTATGTATGTATGTATGTATGTATGTATGTATGTATGTATGTATGTATGTATGTATGTATGTATGTATGTATGTATGTATGTATGTATGTATGTATGTATGTATGTATGTATGTATGTATGTATGTATGTATGTATGTATGTATGTATGTATGTATGTATGTATGTATGTATGTATGTATGTATGTATGTATGTATGTATGTATGTATGTATGTATGTATGTATGTATGTATGTATGTATGTATGTATGTATGTATGTATGTATGTATGTATGTATGTATGTATGTATGTATGTATGTATGTATGTATGTATGTATGTATGTATGTATGTATGTATGTATGTATGTATGTATGTATGTATGTATGTATGTATGTATGTATGTATGTATGTATGTATGTATGTATGTATGTATGTATGTATGTATGTATGTATGTATGTATGTATGTATGTATGTATGTATGTATGTATGTATGTATGTATGTATGTATGTATGTATGTATGTATGTATGTATGTATGTATGTATGTATGTATGTATGTATGTATGTATGTATGTATGTATGTATGTATGTATGTATGTATGTATGTATGTATGTATGTATGTATGTATGTATGTATGTATGTATGTATGTATGTATGTATGTATGTATGTATGTATGTATGTATGTATGTATGTATGTATGTATGTATGTATGTATGTATGTATGTATGTATGTATGTATGTATGTATGTATGTATGTATGTATGTATGTATGTATGTATGTATGTATGTATGTATGTATGTATGTATGTATGTATGTATGTATGTATGTATGTATGTATGTATGTATGTATGTATGTATGTATGTATGTATGTATGTATGTATGTATGTATGTATGTATGTATGTATGTATGTATGTATGTATGTATGTATGTATGTATGTATGTATGTATGTATGTATGTATGTATGTATGTATGTATGTATGTATGTATGTATGTATGTATGTATGTATGTATGTATGTATGTATGTATGTATGTATGTATGTATGTATGTATGTATGTATGTATGTATGTATGTATGTATGTATGTATGTATGTATGTATGTATGTATGTATGTATGTATGTATGTATGTATGTATGTATGTATGTATGTATGTATGTATGTATGTATGTATGTATGTATGTATGTATGTATGTATGTATGTATGTATGTATGTATGTATGTATGTATGTATGTATGTATGTATGTATGTATGTATGTATGTATGTATGTATGTATTAATAAATAAATATAAATATCTTCACGCAATAATCGATCTTGACTCGTTACCGGCCATATTGCAAGCTCAGTTTTAGTTGCTTTGCCGCCTTTTATTAAAAGAATCGAGTAAAAGGAAGGAAACGGGAAATGAGAGTTAAATACTACCGTCACCACTACGTTTATTCATTATCATTCAACGTACATGTAATATCGAATCAGTTTATAAGAATATAATGTAGTTTAGGTAAAAAAGTATAAGTAATTTATAAATAAATAAGGGTGTTGTAAAAAGATTAATGGTTAAAAAACAAAGATAGAATTATATCAGTTGTTATTGTGTCTATTTGGATTTATTAGTGTCGAAATAGGCTACGATAGCCGAGTCGTAAAATGTCACGATAACCGAGTGGTTGGGTGGTAGGAATTTCGAGTCAAGAGAACCGAATTTGATCTCCAGGTGGCAAGCTCGTACCAATGAGTTCTTCATAACAGACGGCGACGGGCTCACCATCTGTCACGTTGCCCTTAAAATATCTTCGGTGGTAGGTGGGTCGAAGGGGCTTAATTGTCTAGACTAGACTCTGTCTACCCTGTATTGGGAATCGCGTGAAGATATTATTTATGTTTAAAATAGGCTACATAAAACATTGTTAAATGTTTGTAGTTTGGTCATTATTATATTGTTAGAGCTATACGTCGTTACGCTGCTCAAACATGAACTATTTCTATAAGTTTTCAAGTGTTTTGTTTGCCATTCTATCTACATCTGTAACAAGAGTTTATGTGTGGGTCTCCGGTCATCTTATTCACCAGAAGAGGCAGAAGCACAGGCCTTCAACTGGTCAAGCTTTTGCTGTTACATGAATAATGCTACACTAAATTCAGCCGCCATTATGTACGGTGTTATGAATTTCGTTAGAGTTTTCTCAAAATTCATCCTTAAAGTTCCTCTTTGGTATTCACAAATTTTTATTCGTTCACGCATTTGCCTAAGCCTGGGGTAGACAGAAGTCTAGTCTAGACAATTGTATGTATGTATGTATGTATGTATGTATGTATGTATGTATGTATGTATGTATGTATGTATGTATGTATGTATGTATGTATGTATGTATGTATGTATGTATGTATGTATGTATGTATGTATGTATGTATGTATGTATGTATGTATGTATGTATGTATGTATGTATGTATGTATGTATGTATGTATGTATGTATGTATGTATGTATGTATGTATGTATGTATGTATGTATGTATGTATGTATGTATGTATGTATGTATGTATGTATGTATGTATGTATGTATGTATGTATGTATGTATGTATGTATGTATGTATGTATGTATGTATGTATGTATGTATGTATGTATGTATGTATGTATGTATGTATGTATGTATGTATGTATGTATGTATGTATGTATGTATGTATGTATGTATGTATGTATGTATGTATGTATGTATGTATGTATGTATGTATGTATGTATGTATGTATGTATGTATGTATGTATGTATGTATGTATGTATGTATGTATGTATGTATGTATGTATGTATGTATGTATGTATGTATGTATGTATGTATGTATGTATGTATGTATGTATGTATGTATGTATGTATGTATGTATGTATGTATGTATGTATGTATGTATGTATGTATGTATGTATGTATGTATGTATGTATGTATGTATGTATGTATGTATGTATGTATGTATGTATGTATGTATGTATGTATGTATGTATGTATGTATGTATGTATGTATGTATGTATGTATGTATGTATGTATGTATGTATGTATGTATGTATGTATGTATGTATGTATGTATGTATGTATGTATGTATGTATGTATGTATGTATGTATGTATGTATGTATGTATGTATGTATGTATGTATGTATGTATGTATGTATGTATGTATGTATGTATGTATGTATGTATGTATGTATGTATGTATGTATGTATGTATGTATGTATGTATGTATGTATGTATGTATGTATGTATGTATGTATGTATGTATGTATGTATGTATGTATGTATGTATGTATGTATGTATGTATGTATGTATGTATGTATGTATGTATGTATGTATGTATGTATGTATGTATGTATGTATGTATGTATGTATGTATGTATGTATGTATGTATGTATGTATGTATGTATGTATGTATGTATGTATGTATGTATGTATGTATGTATGTATGTATGTATGTATGTATGTATGTATGTATGTATGTATGTATGTATGTATGTATGTATGTATGTATGTATGTATGTATGTATGTATGTATGTATGTATGTATGTATGTATGTATGTATGTATGTATGTATGTATGTATGTATGTATGTATGTATGTATGTATGTATGTATGTATGTATGTATGTATGTATGTATGTATGTATGTATGTATGTATGTATGTATGTATGTATGTATGTATGTATGTATGTATGTATGTATGTATGTATGTATGTATGTATGTATGTATGTATGTATGTATGTATGTATGTATGTATGTATGTATGTATGTATGTATGTATGTATGTATGTATGTATGTATGTATGTATGTATGTATGTATGTATGTATGTATGTATGTATGTATGTATGTATGTATGTATGTATGTATGTATGTATGTATGTATGTATGTATGTATGTATGTATGTATGTATGTATGTATGTATGTATGTATGTATGTATGTATGTATGTATGTATGTATGTATGTATGTATGTATGTATGTATGTATGTATGTATGTATGTATGTATGTATGTATGTATGTATGTATGTATGTATGTATGTATGTATGTATGTATGTATGTATGTATGTATGTATGTATGTATGTATGTATGTATGTATGTATGTATGTATGTATGTATGTATGTATGTATGTATGTATGTATGTATGTATGTATGTATGTATGTATGTATGTATGTATGTATGTATGTATGTATGTATGTATGTATGTATGTATGTATGTATGTATGTATGTATGTATGTATGTATGTATGTATGTATGTATGTATGTATGTATGTATGTATGTATGTATGTATGTATGTATGTATGTATGTATGTATGTATGTATGTATGTATGTATGTATGTATGTATGTATGTATGTATGTATGTATGTATGTATGTATGTATGTATGTATGTATGTATGTATGTATGTATGTATGTATGTATGTATGTATGTATGTATGTATGTATGTATGTATGTATGTATGTATGTATGTATGTATGTATGTATGTATGTATGTATGTATGTATGTATGTATGTATGTATGTATGTATGTATGTATGTA
This sequence comes from Sericinus montela, assembly GCA_029286605.1. Taxonomy (NCBI): domain Eukaryota; kingdom Metazoa; phylum Arthropoda; class Insecta; order Lepidoptera; family Papilionidae; genus Sericinus; species Sericinus montela. The sequence continues at coordinate 1,034,885 of JAGSMR010000068.1, read as the reverse complement.
TGTATGTATGTATGTATGTATGTATGTATGTATGTATGTATGTATGTATGTATGTATGTATGTATGTATGTATGTATGTATGTATGTATGTATGTATGTATGTATGTATGTATGTATGTATGTATGTATGTATGTATGTATGTATGTATGTATGTATGTATGTATGTATGTATGTATGTATGTATGTATGTATGTATGTATGTATGTATGTATGTATGTATGTATGTATGTATGTATGTATGTATGTATGTATGTATGTATGTATGTATGTATGTATGTATGTATGTATGTATGTATGTATGTATGTATGTATGTATGTATGTATGTATGTATGTATGTATGTATGTATGTATGTATGTATGTATGTATGTATGTATGTATGTATGTATGTATGTATGTATGTATGTATGTATGTATGTATGTATGTATGTATGTATGTATGTATGTATGTATGTATGTATGTATGTATGTATGTATGTATGTATGTATGTATGTATGTATGTATGTATGTATGTATGTATGTATGTATGTATGTATGTATGTATGTATGTATGTATGTATGTATGTATGTATGTATGTATGTATGTATGTATGTATGTATGTATGTATGTATGTATGTATGTATGTATGTATGTATGTATGTATGTATGTATGTATGTATGTATGTATGTATGTATGTATGTATGTATGTATGTATGTATGTATGTATGTATGTATGTATGTATGTATGTATGTATGTATGTATGTATGTATGTATGTATGTATGTATGTATGTATGTATGTATGTATGTATGTATGTATGTATGTATGTATGTATGTATGTATGTATGTATGTATGTATGTATGTATGTATGTATGTATGTATGTATGTATGTATGTATGTATGTATGTATGTATGTATGTATGTATGTATGTATGTATGTATGTATGTATGTATGTATGTATGTATGTATGTATGTATGTATGTATGTATGTATGTATGTATGTATGTATGTATGTATGTATGTATGTATGTATGTATGTATGTATGTATGTATGTATGTATGTATGTATGTATGTATGTATGTATGTATGTATGTATGTATGTATGTATGTATGTATGTATGTATGTATGTATGTATGTATGTATGTATGTATGTATGTATGTATGTATGTATGTATGTATGTATGTATGTATGTATGTATGTATGTATGTATGTATGTATGTATGTATGTATGTATGTATGTATGTATGTATGTATGTATGTATGTATGTATGTATGTATGTATGTATGTATGTATGTATGTATGTATGTATGTATGTATGTATGTATGTATGTATGTATGTATGTATGTATGTATGTATGTATGTATGTATGTATGTATGTATGTATGTATGTATGTATGTATGTATGTATGTATGTATGTATGTATGTATTAATAAATAAATATAAATATCTTCACGCAATAATCGATCTTGACTCGTTACCGGCCATATTGCAAGCTCAGTTTTAGTTGCTTTGCCGCCTTTTATTAAAGGAATCGAGTAAAAGGAAGGGAAACGGAAATGAGAGTTAAATACTACCGTCACCACTACGTTTATTCATTATCATTCAACGTACATGTAATATCGAATCAGTTTATAAGAATATAATGTAGTTTAGGTAAAAAGTATAAGTAATTTATAAATAAATAAGGGTGTTGTAAAGAGATTAATGGTTAAAAACAAAGATAGAATTATATCAGTTGTTACTGTGTCTATTTGGATTTATTAGTGTCGAAATAGGCTACGATAGCCGAGTCGTAAAATGTCACGATAACCGACTGGTTGGGTGTAAGGAATTTCGAGTCGAGAGATCGAGTTCGATCCCCAGGTGGCAGGCTTGTACCAATGGGTTCTTCAAAACCTATGTACGAATTATATCGTTGGCTGGGACATAGACAAGACGGCGACGGGCTCACCATCTGTCACGTTGCCCTTAAAATATCTTCGGTGGTAGGTGGGTCGAAGGGGCTTAATTGTCTAGATTAGACCTCTGTCTACCCCATTATTGGGAACTGCATGAAGATATTAATATTTATTTTATTGTAATGTATAACAGAGAATAAACATACATACAAATGTTTGCCCCCGGCGGGGTTTCTGCACGCAACACACCTTCCACCGAAGATATTTTGGGACATCGTGACAGGTGGTGAGTCCGTCGCCGTCTGCATGTCCAATCCAACGACATAATTCGTACATAAGTTTTGAAAAACCCATTGGTACGAGCCTGCCACCTGGGGATCGAACTCGGGTCTCTTGACTCAAAATTCCGACCACCCAACCACTCGGCTACCGTAATTATTGAATATATATAATGTAAGCCTAATGAACCATGTTGACGACCTTCTTGGACGAATTTCGTACACACTAGTTTTAAAGGTCACCAAGTCTGATGGTTCCCTTCCCGATCGGGTCAATGTAGAAAACACTATCTACATTTCCTCACGTCTGGATGTTTGTGGTACCTTCGTTGTTTCTAATTCTATAGCACAAGTGCCTAAGCTACTTACTTTGGGATCAGAGCAATGTATTTGGTGTGGTTCCTTTCTATGTATGTATTTATTTATCTCTGCTCTCACTAATAAAGTAGCGATCTGGGTCAATACCACATACTTAAACGTTTCCGCCACCAAATATCGGTGTGCTCATGTGTTGTGATATTTGATCTTTCTTGTATTGAAATATTCTCTTCCGATAGATGGCGGGATATTGATCTTTTAAAAAATACCAGAGCAGATCAAGCAATAACCTTGCTGTGGCGATTAAAGCAAACTCTTACGGAAACCCTCTGCCCTGCGGTAAATTTACACATACACAACTGTGTGTATGTAATAATAAATGAATATAAATATCTTCACGCAATAATCGATCTTGACTCGTTACCAGCCATATTGCAAGCTCAGTTTTAGTTGCTTTGCCGCCTTTTATTAAAGGAGCACTTGGACACTGACTTAAGTCGTGTAATCCATATTCAACGCGAAATAAGCGTCTCACAGTAATGAGCGAAAAGTCGTTTAAATAAAACTGTTTCAAGCAGTAAGCGCGTTGCGGCCCCGTGAAGCGATCCATTGCGACTAAATTTCCAAGAAGCGAGCTAGTGCCCCCGTGGCAACCTCTGTGCCACCGTGTCTTACACGCATAATAATAATTGAGGGTTCGCCAGAAGTCTAGTCTAGACAATTAAGTCCCTTCGACCCACCTTCCACCGAAGATATTTTTGGGACATCGTGACAGGTGGTGAGTCCGTCGCCGTCTGCATGTCCAATCCAACGACATAATTCGTACATAGGTTTTTAAATAACCCATTGGTACATTGTCTTGGGGGGGTTGACCCGACCGGGAATCCTTGAAAACCGTTTCCGCCATTCGCGATTCGCATCGATTCGCGTTTAAAAAGTCACGATAGGCGAGTAGTTGGGTGGACGGAATTTCGAGTCGAGAGATCAGAGTTCGATCCCCAGGTGGCAGGCTTGTACCAATGGGTTCTTCAAAAACCTATGTACGAATTATATCGTTGGCTGGGACATAGACAAGACGGCGACGGCGACTCACCACCTGTCACGATGTCCCGAAAATATGTTCGGTGGAAGGTGGGTCGAGGGGACTTAATTGTCTAGACTAGACATCTGTCTACCCCTGTATTGGGAATTGCGTGAAGATATTTATTTATTTACTTTACGCCACTCGCCACGCACCGTCTACGTTACGAAGTATACGGTACTGCGATCGCCAATCCTCCCTATGGGGAAGCCTATGTCCTGCAGTGGACTTTAACATGCCGTTATGTATGTATGTATGTATGTATGTATGTATGTATGTATGTATGTATGTATGTATGTATGTATGTATGTATGTATGTATGTATGTATGTATGTATGTATGTATGTATGTATGTGTGTATGTATGTACGTATGTATGTATGTATGTATGTATGTAATAATAAATGAATATAAATATCTTCACGCAATAATCGATCTTGACTCGTTACCGGCCATATTGCAAGCTCAGTTTTAGTTGCTTTGCCGCCTTTTATTAAAGGAATCGGGTAAAAGGAAGGAAAACGGGAAATGAGAGTTAAATTCTACCGTCACCACTACGTTTATTCATTATCATTCAACGTACATGTAATATCGAATCAGTTTATAAGAATATAATGTAGTTTAGGTAAAAAAGTATAAGTAATTTATAAATAAATAAGGGTGTTGTAAAAAGATTAATGGTTAAAAAACAAAGATAGAATTATATCAGTTGTTATTGTGTCTATTTGGATTTATTAGTGTCGAAATAGGCTACGATAGCCGAGTCGTAAAATGTCACGATAACCGAGTGGTTGGGTGGTAGGAATTTCGAGTCAAGAGAACCGAATTTGATCTCCAGGTGGCAAGCTCGTACCAATGAGTTCTTCATAACAGTCGGCGACGGGCTCACCATCTGTCACGTTGCCCTTAAAATATCTTCGGTGGTAGGTGGGTCGAAGGGCTTAATTGTCTAGATTAGACCTCTGTCTACCCCTGTATTGGGAATTGCGTGAAGATATTATTTATGTTTAAAATAGGCTACATAAACCGTGTTAAATGTCTGTAGTTTGGTCATTAATATTTTGTTAGAGCTATACGTCGTTACGCTGCTCAAACATGAAGTATTTCTATAAGTTTTCAAGTGTTTTGTTTGCCATTCTATCTACATCTGTAACAAGAGTTTATGTGTGGGTCTCCGGTCATCTTATTCACCAGAAGAGGCAGAAGCACAGGCCTTCAACTGGTCAAGCTTTTTGCTGTTACATGAATAATGCAACACTAAATTCAGCCGCCATTATGTACGGTGTTATGAATTTCGTTAGAGTTTTCTCAAAATTCATCCTAAAAGTTCCTCTTTGGTATTCACAAATTTTTATTCGTTCACGCATTTGCCTAAGCCTGGGTAGACAGAAGTCTAGTCTAGACAATTAAGTCCCTTCGACCCACCTTCCACCGAAGATACATTTATGCCTGTTTTTGGCATCGTTGCCATCTACTGTCACATTTTTTCTCTTTAATTTGATAACATAAAATAAAATAAATATATTCACGCCATTCCCAATACAGGGGTAGACAGAGGTCTCGACAATTAAGTCTTTTCGACCCACATTCCACCGAAGATATTTTTGGGACAACGTGACAGATGGTGAGCCCGTCGTCGTCTTTATGTCCAAGACAACTAGTAAATCGTACATAAGTTTTGAAAAACCCATTGGTACGAGCCTGCCACCTGGGGATCGAACTCGGGTGTCTCGACTCAAAATTACTACCACCCTACCACTTGGCTAATTTGACTTTTATTTTTGACATACAATCACGCCTCTTTCCGTAGGGGTAGGCAGAGACCACGTCCTACTTGCTACAATCCTTACATGTATGTTTCCTTCGTCCACTTTCATTATGTCCTTCATATGTTTAGTGTTATATTAATTAATAATACATTTAAGATTCTGTATCATACACAAATATATAACGATGCTTCCTCGGATACTTATTTAAAGGTGACATTGTAAAAAATTCATAAGACTTAATATTTGTATTGATGTTACAATATTAAAAATTAGTACAAATAATATTTGTTAATCTTATATGGTTTTGTAATTTTTGATCTTGGATTTAATAAATATTTTGTTCTTCATGTCTTTTATTTTGAAGAGTATATTGAAACATTCAATTTACATCTTCACGCCATTCCCAATACAGGGGTAGACAGAGGTCTCGACAATTAAGTCTTTTCGACCCACATTCCACCGAAGATATTTTGGGACAACGTGACAGATGGTGAGCCCGTCGTCGTCTTTATGTCCAAGACAACTAGTAAATCGTACATAAGTTTTGAAAAACCCATTGGTACGAGCCTGCCACCTGGGGATCGAACTCGGGTGTCTCGACTCAAAATTCCGACCACCCTACCACTTGGCTAATTTGAACTTTTTTTGACATACAATCACGCCTCTTTCCCGTAGGGGTAGGCAGAGACCAGTTCCTACTTGCTACAATCCTTACATGTATGTTTCCCTTCGTCCACTTTCATTATGTCCTTCATATGTTTAGTGTTATATTAATTAATAATACATTTAAGATTCTGTATCATACACAAATATATAACGATGCTTCCTCGGATACTTATTTAAAGGTGACATTGTAAAAAATTCATAATACTTAATATTTGTATTGATGTTACCATATTAAAAAATAGTACAAATAATATTTGTTAATCTTTTGTGGTTTTGTAATTTTGATCTTGGATTTAATAAATATTTTGTTCTTCATGTCTTTTATTTTGAAGAGTATATTGAAACATTCAATTTACATCTTCACGCCATTCCCAATACAGGGGTAGACAGAGGTCTCGACAATTAAGTCTTTTCGACCCACATTCCACCGAAGATATTTTGGGACAACGTGACAGATGGTGAGCCCGTCGTCGTCTTTATGTCCAAGACAACTAGTAAATCGTACATAAGTTTTGAAAAACCCATTGGTACGAGCCTGCCACCTGGGGATCGAACTCGGGTCTCTTGACTCAAAATTCCGACCACCCTACCACTTGGCTAATTTGAACTTTTTGACATACAATCACGCCTCTTTCCTGTAGGGGTAGGCAGAGACCACGTCCTACTTGCTACAATCCTTACATGTATGTTTCCTTCGTCCACTTTCATTATGTCCTTCATATGTTTAGTGTTATATTAATTAATAATACATTTAAGATTCTGTATCATACACAAATATATAACGATGCTTCCTCGGATACTTACTTAAAGTTGTCATTGTAAAAAATTCATAAGACTTAATATTTGTATTGATGTTACAATATTAAAAATTTGTACAAATAATATTTGTTAATCTTTTATGGTTTTGTAATTTTTGATCTTGGATTTAATAAATGTTTTGTTCTTCATGTCTTTTATTTTGATGAGTATATTGAAACATTCAGTTTACATCTTCACGCCATTCCCAATACAGGAGTGCAGAGGCATAGAAAATTAAGCCCTTTCGATCCACATTCCACCGAAGATATTTTGGGACAACGTGACAGATGGTGAGCCCGTCGTCGTCTTTATGTCCAAGACAACTAGTAAATCGTACATAAGTTTTGAAAAACCCATTGGTACGAGCCTGCCACCTGGGGATCGAACTCTGGTCTCTCGACTCGAAATTCCGACCACCCAACCACTCGGCTACCGTAATTATTGAATATATATAATGTAAGCCTAATGAACCATGTTGACGACCTTCTTGGACGAGTGGCGTACACACTAGTTTTAAAGGTCACCAAGTCTGATGGTTCCTTTTCCCGGTCGGGTCAATGTAGAAAACACTATCTACATTTCCTCACGTCTGGATGTTTGTGGTGCCTTCGTTGTTTCTAATTCTATAGCACAAGTGCCTAAGCTACTTACTTTGGGATCAGAACAATGTATTTGGTGTGGTTCCTATCTATGTATGTATTTATTTATCTCTGCTCTCACTAATAAAGTAGCGATCTGGGTCAATACCACATACTTAAACGTTTCCGCCACCAAATATCGGTGTGCTCATGTGTTGTGATATTTGATCTTTCTTGTATTGAAATATTCTCTTCCGATAGATGGCGGGATATTGATCTTTTAAAAATACCAGAGCAGATCGCTAATACGCTGGCTGTGGCGATTAAAGCAAACTCTTACGGAAACCCTCTGCCCTGCGGTAAATTTACACATACACAACTGTGTGTATGTAATAATAAATGAATATAAATATCTTCACGCAATAATCGATCTTGACTCGTTACCGGCCAAATTGCACGATCAGTTTCAGTTGCTTTGCCGCCTTTTATTAAAAGAATCGGCTAAAAGGAAGGAAAACGGGAAATGAGTTACAGTTATACTGCCGTCACCACAACGTTTATTCATTATCACTCAACGTACATGTAATATCGAATCAGTTTATAAGAATATAATGTAGTTTAGGTAAAAAGTATAAGTAATTTATAAATAAATAAGGGTGTTGTAAAGAGATTAATGGTTAAAAACAAAGATAGAATTATATCAGTTGTTATTGTGTCTACAGTAATGAGCGGAAAGTCGTTTAAATAAAACTGTTTCACGCAGTAAGCGCGTTGCGGCCCCGTGAAGCGATCCATTGCGACTAAATTTCCAAGAAGCGAGCTAGTGCCCCGTGGCAACCTCTGTGCCACCGTGTCTTACACGCATAATAATAATTGAGGGTTCGCCAGAAGTCTAGTCTAGACAATTAAGTCCCTTCGACCCACCTTCCACCGAAGATATTTTGGGACAACGTGACAGATGGTGAGCCCGTCGTCGTCTTTATGTCCAAGACAACTAGTAAATCGTACATAAGTTTTGAAAAACCCATTGGTACGAGCCTTGGGGATCGAACTCTGGTCTCTCGACTCGAAATTCCGACCACCCAACCACTCGGCTACCGTAATTATTGAATATATATAATGTAAGCCAAATGAACCATGTTGACGACCTTCTTGGACGAGTGGCGTACACACTAGTTTTAAAGGTCACCAAGTCTGATGGTTCCTTCCCGGTCGGGTCAATGTAGAAAACACTATCTACATTTCCTCACGTCTGGATGTTTGTGGTGCCTTCGTTGTTTCTAATTCTATAGCACACGTGCCTAAGCTACTTACTTTGGGATCAGAGCAATGTATTTGGTGTGGTTCCTATCTATGTATGTATTTATTTATCTCTGCTCTCACTAATAAAGTAGTGATCTGGGTCAATACCACATACTTAAACGTTTCCGCCACCAAATATCGGTGTGCTCATGTGTTGAGATATTTGATCTTTCTTGTATTGAAATATTCTCTTCCGATAGATGGCGGGATATTGATCTTTTAAAAAAATACCAGAGCAGATCGCTAATACATTTGCTGTGGCGATTAAAGCAAACTCTTACGGAAACCCTCTGCCCTGCGGTAAACTTATACATACACTACTGTGTGTATGTATTAATAAATAAATATAAATATCTTCACGCAATAATCGATCTTGACTCGTTACCGGCCATATTGCAAGCTCAGTTTTAGTTGCTTTGCCGCCTTTTATTAAAGGAGCACTTGGACACTGACTTAAGTCGTGTAATCCATATTCAACGCGAAATAAGCGTCTCACAGTAATGAGCGAAAAGTCGTTTAAATAAAACTGTTTCAAGCAGTAAGCGCGTTGCGGCCCCGTGAAGCGATCCATTGCGACTAAATTTCCAAGAAGCGAGCTAGTGCCCCCGTGGCAACCTCTGTGCCACCGTGTCTTACACGCATAATAATAATTGAGGGTTCGCCAGAAGTCTAGTCTAGACAATTAAGTCCCTTCGACCCACCTTCCACCGAAGATATTTTGGGACAACGTGTCAGATGACGTGCCCGTCTTTATGTCCAAGACAACTAGTAAATCGTACATAAGTTATGAAAACCCCATTGGTACGAGCCTTGGGGATCGAACTCTGGTCTCTTGATTCGAGTTTCGATCCCAACCACTTGCGTTTCGTGACTCTTCTATCATATATCAATGCTGTTGTTTTATTTATTAAGGATCAAGAACAGAAAGTTTGAGTACACTTCAAACTAATATTTAACACGGTTTTAGATGTATCTATTTCAAGTTTTTTTACCAATAGGCATTAACAATGTGTTCTTTAAAACAATCAAGTTGTAGCCATATCGTCCGTAAGTTTTGAAAAAACCTTATGGCAAGAACGTTGGGGATCGAACTCGGGTCTCTTGACTCAAAATTCCGACCACCCTACCACTTGGCTAATTTGAACTTTTTTTGACATACAATCACGCCTCTTTCCCGTAGGGGTAGGCAGAGACCACTTCCTACTTGCTACAATCCTTACATGTATGTTTCCCTTCGTCCACTTTCATTATGTCCTTCATATGTTTAGTGTTATATTAATTAATAATACATTTAAGATTCTGTATCATACACAAATATATAACGATGCTTCCTCGGATACTTACTTAAAGTTGTCATTGTAAAAAATTCATAAGACTTAATATTTGTATTGATGTTACCATATTAAAAATTTGTACAAATAATATTTGTTAATCTTTTATGGTTTTGTAATTTTTGCTCTTGGATTTAATAAATGTTTTGTTCTTCATGTCTTTTATTTTGAAGAGTATATTGAAACATTCAATTTACATCTTCACGCCATTCCTAATACAGGGGTAGATAGAGGTCTCGACAATTAAGTCTTTTCGACCCGCCTTCCATCGAAGACATTTTTTGGGACAACGTGACTGGTGGTGAGCCCGTCGTCGTCTTTATGTCCAAGACAACTAGTAAATCGTACATAAGTTATGAAAACCCCATTGGTACGAGCCTTGGGGATCGAACTCGGGTCTCTTGACTCCAATTCCTGTCTGACAACCACTCGGCTACCGTAATTATTGAATATATATAATGTAAGCCTAATGAACCATGTTGACGACCTTCTTGGACGAATTTCGTACACACTAGTTTTAAAGGTCACCAAGTCTGATGGTTCCCTTCCCGATCGGGTCAATGTAGAAAACACTATCTACATTTCCTCACGTCTGGATGTTTGTGGTACCTTCGTTGTTTCTAATTCTATAGCACAAGTGCCTAAGCTACTTACTTTGGGATCAGAGCAATGTATTTGGTGTGGTTCCTTTCTATGTATGTATTTATTTATCTCTGCTCTCACTAATAAAGAAAAGTAGTGATCTGGGTCAATACCACAAACTTAAACGTTTCCGCCACCAAATATCGGTGTGCTCATGTGTTGAGATATTTGATCTTTCTTGTATTGAAATATTCTCTTCCGATAGATGGCGAGATATTGATCTTTTAAAAAAATACCAGAGCAGATCGCTAATACGCTGGCTGTGGCGATTAAAGCAAACTCTTACGGAAACCCTCTGCCCTGCGGTAAATTTACACATACACAACTGTGTGTATGTAATAATAAATGAATATAAATATCTTCACGCAATAATCGATCTTGACTCGTTACCGGCCATATTGCAAGCTCAGTTTTAGTTGCTTTGCCGCCTTTTATTAAAGGAATCGGGTAAAAGGAAGGAAAACGGGAAATGAGAGTTAAATTCTACCGTCACCACTACGTTTATTCATTATCATTCAACGTACATGTAATATCGAATCAGTTTATAAGAATATAATGTAGTTTAGGTAAAAAAGTATAAGTAATTTATAAATAAATAAGGGTGTTGTAAAAAGATTAATGGTTAAAAAACAAAGATAGAATTATATCAGTTGTTATTGTGTCTATTTGGATTTATTAGTGTCGAAATAGGCTACGATAGCCGAGTCGTAAAATGTCACGATAACCGAGTGGTTGGGTGTAAGGAATTTCGAGTCAAGAGAACCGAATTTGATCTCCTGGTGGCAAGCTCGTTCCAATGAGTTCTTCATAACAGACGGCGACGGGCTCACCATCTGTCACGTTGCCCTTAAAATATCTTGAATCAAACATGAAGTATTTCTACAAGTTTTCAAGTGTTTTGCTTTTCATCCGGTCATCTTATTCACCAGAAGAGGCAGAAGCACAGGCCTTCAACTGGTCAAGCTTTTGCTGTTACATGAATAATGCTACACTAAATTCAGCCGCCATTATGTACGGTGTTATGAATTTCGTTAGAGTTTTCTCAAAATTCATCCTAAAAGTTCCTATTTGGTATTCACAAATTTTTATTCGTTCACGCATTTGCCTAAGCCTGGGGTAGACAGAAGTCTAGACATTAAAGTACTTCCGACTTACCCACCTTTCACCGAAACTTATTTGGGACTACGTGACGAGTGTGCCTATCGCCGGCATGGTGTCAAAGCCATGCAATTTACTTACATATTAGTTTAATAGTAGTCACGATAGCCATTTGGCTATATATTGGCTGTATATATTGGCTGTATCGTGACTACTATTAAAGGCCTCTCCCATAGGGAGGATTGGCGATCGCAGTATTAGACCACTCGCACCGCAGACGCTGCTACCCATCTTTGGTCTGATATTTTTAGAGATGTTATCCCGCCATCTATCGGTTGCTATAACGATATTCAAGGCTGTTTCCCCAAGTCGCCTCTTTCGACATCCTCGGGAAGAAAGGGAGTGGCGGTATTCTTACACCGTTACTACTTCACCCCATAAATAATGTAAAACAATATACTGTTTGTAGTGCACACTAATTTGCTCGTATTAAAGGTTTTCCAGTAACAGGCCGGTGCTCATGTGTTATGACATATTCGATCTTACTCCTCTATGTACCTCGACAGAAGTCTAGTCTAGACAATTAAGTCCCTTTGACCAACCTTCAACCGAAGATACTTTCAGGAAAACGTGACAGGTGATTAGCCCGCCGTCTTTATGTACAAGCCATCGTTATAATTCGTACATAAGTTTTGAAAACCCATTGGTACGAGCTTGCCACTTGGGGATCGAACTCTGGTCTCTTGATTCGAGTTTCGATCCCAAACACCCGTTCGTGACTCTTCTATCATATATCAATGCTGTTGTTTTATTTATTAAGGATCAAGAACAGAAAGTTTGAGTACACTTCAAACTAATATTTAACACGGTTTTAGATGTATCTATTTCAAGTTTTTTTACCAATAGGCATTTACAATGTGTTCTTTAAAACAATCAAGTTGTAGCCATATCGTCCGAAAGTTTTGAAAAAACCTTATGGCAAGAACGTTGGGGATCGAACTCGGGTCTCTTGACTCCACTCGACAAACCACTCGGCTACCGTAATTATTGAATATATATAATGTAAGCCAAATGAACCATGTTGACGACCTTCTTGGACGAGTGGCGTACACACTAGTTTTAAAGGTCACCAAGTCTGATGGTTCCCTTCCCGGTCGGGTCAATGTAGAAAACACTATCTACATTTCCTCACGTCTGGATGTTTGTGGTGCCTTCGTTGTTTCTAATTCTATAGCACAAGTGCCTAAGCTACTTACTTTGGGATCAGAGCAATGTAATTGGTGTGGTTCCTATCTATGTATGTATTTATTTATCTCTGCTCTCACTAATAAAGTAGCGATCTGGGTCAATACCACATACTTAAACGTTTCCGCCACCAAATATCGGTGTTCTCATGTGTTGTGATATTTGATCTTTCTTGTATTGAAATATTCTCTTCCGATAGATGGCGGATATTGATCTTTAAAAATACCAGAGCAGATCGCTAATACGGTTGCTGTGGCGATTAAAGCAAACTCTTACGGACACCCTCTGCGTTGGTGGTAAACTTACACATACACAACTGTATGTATGTATTAATAAATAAATATAAATATCTTCATGCCATATCCAATACAGGGGAGACAGAGGTCTCGACAATTAAGTCTTTTCGACCCACATTCCACCGAAGACATTTTTGGGACAACGTGACAGATGGTGAGACTGTCGCCGCCTTTATGTCAAGCCAACGACATAATTCGTACATAAGTTTTGAAAAAACCTTATGGCAAGAACGTTGGGGATCGAACTCTGGTCTCTCGACTCGAAATTCCGACCACCCAACCACTCGGCTACCGTAATTATTGAATATATATAATGTAAGCCAAATGAACCATGTTGACGACCTTCTTGGACGAGTGGCGTACACACTAGTTTTAAAGGTCACCAAGTCTGATGGTTCCCTTCCCGGTCGGGTCAATGTAGAAAACACTATCTACATTTCCTCACGTCTGGATGTTTGTGGTGCCTTCGTTGTTTCTAATTCTATAGCACAAGTGCCTAAGCTACTTACTTTGGGATCAGAGCAATGTAATTGGTGTGGTTCCTATCTATGTGTGTATTTATTTATCTCTGCTCTCACTAATAAAGTAGCGATCTGGGTCAATACCACATACTTAAACGTTTCCGCCACCAAATATCGGTGTTCTCATGTGTTGTGATATTTGATCTTTCTTGTATTGAAATATTCTCTTCCGATAGATGGCGGATATTGATCTTTAAAAATACCAGAGCAGATCGCTAATACGGTTGCTGTGGCGATTAAAGCAAACTCTTACGGACACCCTCTGCGTTGGTGGTAAACTTACACATACACAACTGTATGTATGTATTAATAAATAAATATAAATATCTTCACGTAATAATCGATCTTGACTCGTTACCAGCCATATTGCAAGCTCAGTTTTAGTTGCTTTGCCGCCTTTTATTAAAAGAATCGAGTAAAAGGAAGGGAAACGGGAAATGAGTTACAGTTATACTAACGTCACCACTACGTTTATTCATTATCATTCAACGTACATGTAATATCGAATCAGTTTATAAGAATATAATGTAGTTTAGGTAAAAGTATAAGTAATTTATAAATAAATAAGGGTGTTGTAAAGAGATTAATGGTTAAAAACAAAGATAGAATTATATCAGTTGTTACTGTGTCTATTTGGATTTATTAGTGTCGAAATAGGCTACGATAGCCGAGTCGTAAAATGTCACGATAATCGAGTGGTTGGTGTAAGGAATTTCGAGTCAAGAGACCCGAATTCGATCTCCAGGTGGCAAACTCGTACCAATGAGTTTTTATTACAGACGGCGACGGGCTCACCATCTGTCACGGTGCCCTTAAAATATCTTCGGTGTTAGGTGGGTCGAAGGCTTAATTGTCTAGACTAGACTCTGTCTACCCCTGTATTGGGAATTGCGTGAAGATATTATTTATGTTTAATGTAGGCTACATAAAACAGTGTTAAATGTCTGTTGTTTGGTCATTATTATTTTGTTAGAGCTATACGTCGTTACGCTGTTCAAACATGAAGTATTTCTATAAGTTTTCAAGTGTTTTGTTTGCCATTCTATCTTCATCTGTAACAAGAGTTTATGTGTGGGTCTCCGGTCATCTTATTCACCAGAAGAGGCAGAAGCACAGGCCTTCAACTGGTCAAGCCTTAGCTGTAACATGATTTTTTATGTTAGTTAAATACATATTGAGATAGATAAGCACAACAAGATTCATATTCTTTACACATACGTTTCCTCTAGCGAAGTCGAACCCGCAATCCTTTGCTTTGCAGGCAGGACTACCAAGTTTATTATAGGGTCTATTTATTTTACTATTCATTTACACGCAATGTTAGAAACAAAAATAACTTACTAAATGTGAGTACAAAGGCACAGCTTATTTCTAATTGAATTTCTTCCAGCTGACCTGTTAATGGAAGTCCTATAATAGAGCAACTTGTGTGCACTACAAACATTATATTGTTTTACATTATTAATGGAGTGTAGTAGTAATGACGTTAGAATATCGCCACCCTTTCTTCCCGTGAATGTCGTAATAGGCGACTAAGAAAACTGCCTTGAATATCGTTATGGCAACCGATAGATGTCGGGATAACCATCTCTAAAAATATCAGACCGAAGACGGCAGCATTGACTGCGGTGCGAGTGGTCTAGTACTGCGATCGCCAATCCTCCCTATGGGGAGGCCTATGTCCTGCAGTGGACATTAATAGGCCGATATGTATGTATGTATGTATGTATGTATGTATGTATGTATGTATGTATGTATGTATGTATGTATGTATGTATGTATGTATGTATGTATGTATGTATGTATGTATGTATGTATGTATGTATGTATGTATGTATGTATGTATGTATGTATGTATGTATGTATGTATGTATGTATGTATGTATGTATGTATGTATGTATGTATGTATGTATGTATGTATGTATGTATGTATGTATGTATGTATGTATGTATGTATGTATGTATGTATGTATGTATGTATGTATGTATGTATGTATGTATGTATGTATGTATGTATGTATGTATGTATGTATGTATGTATGTATGTATGTATGTATGTATGTATGTATGTATGTATGTATGTATGTATGTATGTATGTATGTATGTATGTATGTATGTATGTATGTATGTATGTATGTATGTATGTATGTATGTATGTATGTATGTATGTATGTATGTATGTATGTATGTATGTATGTATGTATGTATGTATGTATGTATGTATGTATGTATGTATGTATGTATGTATGTATGTATGTATGTATGTATGTATGTATGTATGTATGTATGTATGTATGTATGTATGTATGTATGTATGTATGTATGTATGTATGTATGTATGTATGTATGTATGTATGTATGTATGTATGTATGTATGTATGTATGTATGTATGTATGTATGTATGTATGTATGTATGTATGTATGTATGTATGTATGTATGTATGTATGTATGTATGTATGTATGTATGTATGTATGTATGTATGTATGTATGTATGTATGTATGTATGTATGTATGTATGTATGTATGTATGTATGTATGTATGTATGTATGTATGTATGTATGTATGTATGTATGTATGTATGTATGTATGTATGTATGTATGTATGTATGTATGTATGTATGTATGTATGTATGTATGTATGTATGTATGTATGTATGTATGTATGTATGTATGTATGTATGTATGTATGTATGTATGTATGTATGTATGTATGTATTAATAAATAAATATAAATATCTTCACGCAATAATCGATCTTGACTCGTTACCGGCCATATTGCAAGCTCAGTTTTAGTTGCTTTGCCACCTTTTATTAAAGGAATCGGGTAAAAGGAAGGAACACCTGAAATGAGAGTTAAATACTACCGTCACCACTACGTTTATTCATTATCATTCAGCGTACATGTAATATCGAATCAGTTTATAAGAATAAACTTTAGTTAAGGTAAAAAGTATAAGTAATTTATAAATAAATAAGGGTGTTGTAAAGAGATTAATGGTTAAAAACAAAGATAGAGTTCGATCCCCAGGTGGCAAGCTCGTACCAATGAGTTTTTCATAACAGACGGCGACGGGCTCACCATCTGTCACGTTGCCCTTAAAATATCTTCGGTGGTAGGTGGGTCGAAGGGGCTTAATTGTCTAGACTAGACTCTGCCTACCCCTGTATTGGGAATCGCGTGAAGATATTATTTATGTTTAAAATAGGCTACATAAAACATTGTTAAATGTTTGTAGTTTGGTCATTATTATATTGTTAGAGCTATACGTCGTTACGCTGCTCAAACATGAACTATTTCTACAAGTTTTCAAGTGTTTTGTTTTTCATCCGGTCATCTTATTCACCAGAAGAGGCAGAAGCACAGGCCTTCAACTGGTCAAGCTTTTGCTGTTACATGAATAATGCTACACTAAATTCAGCCGCCATTATGTACGGTGTTATGAATTTCGTTAGAGTTTTCCCAAAATTCATCCTAAAAGTTCCTCTTTGGTATTCACAAATTTTTATTCGTTCACGCATTTGCCTAAGCCTGGGGTAGACAGAGGTCTAGACAATTAAGTCGTTTCGACCCACTCTACATCGAAGATATTTTTGGGACATCGTGACAGGTGGTGAGTCCGTCGCCGTCTGCATGTCCAATCCAACGACATAATTCGTACATAGGTTTTTAAATAACCCATTGGTACATTGTCTTGGGGGGGTTGACCCGACCGGGAATCCTTGATTCGCGTTTAAAAAGTCATGATAGGCGAGTAGTTTGGTGGACGGAATTTCGAGTCGAGAGATCAGAGTTCGATCCCCAGGTGGCAGGCTTGTACCAATGAGTTTTTCATAACAGACGGCGACGGGCTCACCATCTGTCACGTTGCCCTTAAAATATCTTCGGTGGTAGGTGGGTCGAAGGGGCTTAATTGTCTAGACTAGACTCTGTCTACCCCTGTATTAAGAATTGCGTGAAGATATTATTTATGTTTAAAATAGGCTACATAAAACATTGTTAAATGTTTGTAGTTTGGTCATTATTATATTGTTAGAGCTATACGTCGTTACGCTGCTCAAACATGAACTATTTCTATAAGTTTTCAAGTGTTTTGTTTTTCATCCGGTCATCTTATTCACCAGAAGAGGCAGAAGCACAGGCCTTCAACTGGTCAAGCTTTTGCTGTTACATGAATAATGCTACACTAAATTCAGCCGCCATTATGTACGGTGTTATGAATTTCGTTAGAGTTTTCTCAAAATTCATCCTTAAAGTTCCTCTTTGGTATTCACAAATTTTTATTCGTTCACGCATTTGCCTAAGCCTGGGGTAGACAGAGGTCTAGACAATTAAGTCGTTTCGACCCACTCTACATCGAAGATATTTTTGGGACATCGTGACAGGTGGTGAGTCCGTCGCCGTCTGCATGTCCAATCCAACGACATAATTCGTACATAGGTTTTTAAATAACCCATTGGTACATTGTCTTGGGGGGGTTGACCCGACCGGGAATCCTTGATTCGCGTTTAAAAGTCATGATAGGCGAGTAGTTTGGTGGACGGAATTTCGAGTCGAGAGATCAGAGTTCGATCCCCAGGTGGCAAGCTCGTACCAATGAGTTTTTCATAACAGACGGCGACGGGCTCACCATCTGTCACGTTGCCCTTAAAATATCTTCGGTGGTAGGTGGGTCGAAGGGGCTTAATTGTCTAGACTAGACTCTGTCTACCCCTGTATTGGGAACGGCGTGAAGATTTTTTTATGTTAGTTAAATACATATTGAGATAGATAACCACAACAAGATTCATATTCATTAAACGGAATACGTTTCCGTCTAGCGGAGTTGATCCCGCAATCCTTAGCTTTGCAGGCAGGACTACCAAGTCAGCTATAGGGTTTTTTTATTTTACTATTCATTTACACGCAATGTTATAAACAGAGAAACAAAAAAAAACTTACAAAATGTAAGTACAAAGGCACAGCTTATTCCTAATTGAATTTTTTCCAGCTGACCTGTTAATGGAAATCCTATACTAGGAGCAAACTAGTGTGCACTACAAACAGTATATTGTTTTACATTATTAATGGAGTGTAGTAGTAATGACGTTAGAATATCGCCATTCCCTTTCTTCCCGTGGATGTCGTAATAGGCGACTAAGGGAAACTGCCTTGAATATCGCTATGGCAACCGATAGATGTCGGGATAACCATCTCTAAAAATATCAGACCGAAGATGGGCAGCATTGACTGCGGTGCGAGTGGTCTAGTACTGCGATCGCCAATCCTCCCTATGGGGGAGGCCTATGTCCTGCAGTGGACTTTAACAGGCCGATATGTATGTATGTATATAATGGGGTTTAATAATGTAATGTAGTATTTATGTTGTAGTCGGTACTCACCAAGTACTCGAGAAATAGAGAATTTAACAGTGGTAGAGCCACGCATCAGCTTTTGTTGTTGCATGAATGGTCCGGCTCGACCGGGGAAGTACCACGACATCACAGAATACCGGGGTGAAGTAGAAATCTAACAAACTTCTGCGTTTCGTCTGGTGAGTGCAGGTAACCGGAGGCCCATACACCCCCCTCCCCTAATTCTGGGGGGGGGGCAGCACTCTAAGGCCGGCTACTAGAGCCGCATCTGCTATGCCAGAGGCATAGGAGCCTGGCTGTTGATGGGCGGCGGTAATCACTTACTATCACGTGAGCCTCCTGCTCGTTTGCCTCCCTTTTCCATAAGAAAATAAATAAAAATGAAAGTTTTGTTCGTTTACGTATAAAATTTTGCTTCTTCGCACATTAAAATAAATAAAATGAAAGTTTTGTTCGTTTACGTATAAAATTTTGCTTCTTCGCACATTAAAATAAATAAAATGAAAGTTTTGTTCGTTTACGTATAAAATTTTGCTTCTTCGCACATTAAAATAAATAAAATGAAAGTTTTGTTCGTTTACGTATAAAATTTTGCTTCTTCGCACATTAAAATAAATAAAATGAAAGTTTTGTTCGTTTACGTATAAAATTTTGCTTCTTCGCACATTAAAATAAATAAAATGAAAGTTTTGTTCGTTTACGTATAAAATTTTGCTTCTTCGCACATTAAAATAAATAAAATGAAAGTTTTGTTCGTTTACGTATAAAATTTTGCTTCTTCGCACATTAAAATAAATAAAATGAAAGTTTTGTTCGTTTACGTATAAAATTTTGCTTCTTCGCACATTAAAATAAATAAAATGAAAGTTTTGTTCGTTTACGTATAAAATTTTGCTTCTTCGCACATTAAAATAAATAAAATGAAAGTTTTGTTCGTTTACGTATAAAATTTTGCTTCTTCGCACATTAAAATAAATAAAATGAAAGTTTTGTTCGTTTACGTATAAAATTTTGCTTCTTCGCACATTAAAATAAATAAAATGAAAGTTTTGTTCGTTTACGTATAAAATTTTGCTTCTTCGCACATTAAAATAAATAAAATGAAAGTTTTGTTCGTTTACGTATAAAATTTTGCTTCTTCGCACATTAAAATAAATAAAATGAAAGTTTTGTTCGTTTACGTATAAAATTTTGCTTCTTCGCACATTAAAATAAATAAAATGAAAGTTTTGTTCGTTTACGTATAAAATTTTGCTTCTTCGCACATTAAAATAAATAAAATGAAAGTTTTGTTCGTTTACGTATAAAATTTTGCTTCTTCGCACATTAAAATAAATAAAATGAAAGTTTTGTTCGTTTACGTATAAAATTTTGCTTCTTCGCACATTAAAATAAATAAAATGAAAGTTTTGTTCGTTTACGTATAAAATTTTGCTTCTTCGCACATTAAAATAAATAAAATGAAAGTTTTGTTCGTTTACGTATAAAATTTTGCTTCTTCGCACATTAAAATAAATAAAATGAAAGTTTTGTTCGTTTACGTATAAAATTTTGCTTCTTCGCACATTAAAATAAATAAAATGAAAGTTTTGTTCGTTTACGTATAAAATTTTGCTTCTTCGCACATTAAAATAAATAAAATGAAAGTTTTGTTCGTTTACGTATAAAATTTTGCTTCTTCGCACATTAAAATAAATAAAATGAAAGTTTTGTTCGTTTACGTATAAAATTTTGCTTCTTCGCACATTAAAATAAATAAAATGAAAGTTTTGTTCGTTTACGTATAAAATTTTGCTTCTTCGCACATTAAAATAAATAAAATGAAAGTTTTGTTCGTTTACGTATAAAATTTTGCTTCTTCGCACATTAAAATAAATAAAATGAAAGTTTTGTTCGTTTACGTATAAAATTTTGCTTCTTCGCACATTAAAATAAATAAAATGAAAGTTTTGTTCGTTTACGTATAAAATTTTGCTTCTTCGCACATTAAAATAAATAAAATGAAAGTTTTGTTCGTTTACGTATAAAATTTTGCTTCTTCGCACATTAAAATAAATAAAAATGAAAGTTTTGTTCGTTTACGTATAAAATTTTGCTTCTTCGCACATTAAAATAAATAAAGGTATACACAGGAGTCTATTTCCACGCATTCAAATGCGCAGGCAAAAGCTAGTATAGACATACAACCATAATCCGAGAATAAACTTTCATATTTATCACTCAAATGTCTTTATCGGGCAAACTGTCTCTCTCTTGTACTGTGCATTATTCATTCTTATGAACCTAGTTATTTGAAAGAGCACTAAGTTTCTCGGCCATAATAGACCAGACAGAGCCCTGCGAACAGCCGGATAAATTATTCTCGCAACACAAATATATAACGATGCTTCCTCGGATACTTATTTAAAGGTGACATTGTAAAAAATTCATAATACTTAATATTTGTATTGATGTTACCATATTAAAAAATAGTACAAATAATATTTGTTAATCTTTTGTGGTTTTGTAATTTTTGATCTTGGATTTAATAAATGTTTTGTTCTTCATGTCTTTTATTTTGATGAGTATATTGAAACATTAAATTTACATCTTTACACCATTCCCAATACAGTGCAGGGGTATAGAAAATTAAGCCCTTTCGATCCACATTCCACCGAAGATATTTTTGGGACATCGTGACAGGTGGTGAGTCCGTCGCCGTCTGCATGTCCAATCCAACGACATAATTCGTACATAGGTTTTTAAATAACCCATTGGTACGAGCTTGCCACTTGGGGATCGAACTCGGGTCTCTTGACTCCAATTCCTGTCTGACAACCACTCGGCTACCGTAATTATTGAATATATATAATGTAAGCCTAATGAACCATGTTGACGACCTTCTTGGACGAGTGGCGTATACACTGGTTTTAAAGGTCATCAGCTCAGAGAGTTCGATTCTCGGTCGGGTCAATGTAGAAAACGCTATCTACATTTTCTCACGTCTGGATGTTTGTGGTACCTTCGTTGTTTCTAATTCTATAGCACAAGTGCCTGAGCTGCTTACTTTGGGATCACAGCAATGTATTTGGTGTGGTTCCTATCTATGTATGTATTTATTTATCTCTGCTCTCACTAATAAAGAAAAGGAGCGATCTGGGTCAATACCACATACTTAAACGTTTCCGCCACCAAATATCGGTGTGCTCATGTGTTATGACATATTCGATCTTACTCCTCTATGAACCTCGACAGAAGTCTAGTCTAGACAATTAAGTCCCTTTGACCAACCTTCAACCGAAGATACTTTCAGGAAAACGTGACAGGTGATTAGCCTGCCGTCTTTATGTACAAGCCATCGTTATAATTCGTACATAAGTTTTTAAAAAACCTTATGGCAAGAACGTTGGGGATCGAACTCGGGTCTCTTGACTCCAATTCCTGTCTGACAACCACTCGGCTACCGTAATTATTGAATATATATAATGTAAGCCTAATGAACCATGTTGACGACCTTCTTGGACGAGTGGCGTATACACTGGTTTTAAAGGTCATCAGCTCAGAGAGTTCGATTCTCGGTCGGGTCAATGTAGAAAACGCTATCTACATTTTCTCACGTCTGGATGTTTGTGGTACCTTCGTTGTTTCTAATTCTATAGCACAAGTGCCTGAGCTGCTTACTTTGGGATCACAGCAATGTATTTGGTGTGGTTCCTATCTATGTATGTATTTATTTATCTCTGCTCTCACTAATAAAGAAAAGGAGCGATCTGGGTCAATACCACATACTTAAACGTTTCCGCCACCAAATATCGGTGTGCTCATGTGTTATGACATATTCGATCTTACTCCTCTATGAACCTCGACAGAAGTCTAGTCTAGACAATTAAGTCCCTTTGACCAACCTTCAACCGAAGATACTTTCAGGAAAACGTGACAGGTGATTAGCCTGCCGTCTTTATGTACAAGCCATCGTTATAATTCGTACATAAGTTTTTGAAAAACCCATTGGTACGAGCTTGCCACTTGGGGATCGAACTCTGGTCTCTTGACTCCAATTCCTGTCTGACAACCACTCGGCTACCGTAATTATTGAATATATATAATGTAAGCCTAATGAACCATGTTGACGACCTTCTTGGACGAGTGGCGTATACACTGGTTTTAAAGGTCATCAGCTCAGAGAGTTCGATTCTCGGTCGGGTCAATGTAGAAAACGCTATCTACATTTTCTCACGTCTGGATGTTTTTGGTACCTTCGTTGTTTCTAATTCTATAGCACAAGTGCCTAAGCTACTTACTTTGGGATCAGAACAATGTATTTGGTGTGGTTCCTATCTATGTATGTATTTATTTATCTCTGCTCTCACTAATAAAGAAAAGGAGTGATCTGGGTCAATACCACATACTTAAACGTTTCCGCCACCAAATATCGGTGTGCTCATGTGTTATGACACATTCGATCTTACTCCTCTATGAACCTCGACAGAAGTCTAGTCTAGACAATTAAGTCCCTTTGACCAACCTTCAACCGAAGATACTTTCAGGAAAACGTGACAGGTGATTAGCCCGCCGTCTTTATGTACAAGCCATCGTTATAATTCGTACATAAGTTTTTGAAAAACCCATTGGTACGAGCTTGCCACTTGGGGATCGAACTCTGGTCTCTCGACTCGAAATTCCGACCACCCTACCACTCGGCTAATTTGACTTTTATTTGACATACAATCACGCCTCTTTCCCGTAGGGGTAGGCAGAGACCACTTCCTACTTGCTGCAATCCTTATATACATGTTTCCCTTCGTCCACTTTCATTATTTCCTTCATATGTTTAGTGTTATATTATATTTAAGATTCTGTATCATACACAAATATATAACGATGCTTCCTCGGATACTTATTTAAAGGTGACATTGTAAAAAATTCATAATACTTAATATTTGTATTGATGTTACCATATTAAAAAATAGTACAAATAATATTTGTTAATCTTTTGTGGTTTTGTAATTTTTGATCTTGGATTTAATAAATGTTTTGTTCTTCATGTCTTTTATTTTGATGAGTATATTGAAACATTAAATTTACATCTTTACACCATTCCCAATACAGTGCAGGGGTATAGAAAATTAAGCCCTTTCGATCCACATTCCACCGAAGATATTTTGGGACAACGTGTCAGATGACGTGCCCGTCTTTATGTCCAAGACAACTAGTAAATCGTACATAAGTTATGAAAACCCCATTGGTACGAGCCTTGGGGATCGAACTCTGGTCTCTTGATTCGAGTTTCGATCCCAACCACTTGCGTTTCGTGACTCTTCTGTCATATATCAATGCTGTTGTTTTATTTATTAAGGATCAAGAACAGAAAGTTTGAGTACACTTCAAACTAATATTTAACACGTTTTTAGATGTATGTATTCCAAGTTTTTTTACCAATAGGCATTTACAATGTGTCAGATTTTTAAAACAATCAAGTTGTTGCCATCTCGTCTGTAAGTTTTGAAAAAACCTATTGGCAAGAACGTTGGGGATCGAACTCGGGTGTCTCGACTCAAAATCCCGACCACCCTACCATTTGGCTAATTTGACTTTTTTTGACATACAATCACGCCTCTTTCCCGTAGGGGTAGGCAGAGACCACTTCCTACTTGCTACAATCCTTACATATATGTTTCCCTTCGTCCACTTTCATTATATCCTTCATATGTTTAGTGTTATATTACATTTAAGATTCTGTATCATACCCAGATTTATATAATGATACTTCCACGGATACTTATTTAAAGGTGACATTGTAAAAAATTCATAATACTTAATATTTGTATTGATGTTACCATAATAAAAAATAGTACAAATAATATTTGTTAATCTTTTGTGGTTTTGTAATTTTTGATCTTGGATTTAATAAATGTTTTGTTCTTCATGTCTTTTATTTTGATGAGTATATTGAAACATTAAATTTACATCTTTACACCATTCCCAATACAGTGCAGGGGTATAGAAAATTAAGCCCTTTCGATCCACATTCCACCGAAGATATTTTGGGACAACGTGTCAGATGACGTGCCCGTCTTTATGTCCAAGACAACTAGTAAATCGTACATAAGTTATGAAAACCCCATTGGTACGAGCCTTGGGGATCGAACTCGGGTGTCTCGACTCAAAATCCCGACCACCCTACCATTTGGCTAATTTGACTTTTTTTGACATACAATCACGCCTCTTTCCCGTAGGGGTAGGCAGAGACCACTTCCTACTTGCTACAATCCTTACATATATGTTTCCCTTCGTCCACTTTCATTATATCCTTCATATGTTTAGTGTTATATTACATTTAAGATTCTGTATCATACCCAGATTTATATAATGATACTTCCACGGATACTTATTTAAAGGTGACATTGTAAAAAATTCATAATACTTAATATTTGTATTGATGTTACCATAATAAAAAATAGTACAAATAATATTTGTTAATCTTTTGTGGTTTTGTAATTTTTGATCTTGGATTTAATAAATGTTTTGTTCTTCATGTCTTTTATTTTGATGAGTATATTGAAACATTAAATTTACATCTTTACACCATTCCCAATACAGTGCAGGGGTATAGAAAATTAAGCCCTTTCGATCCACATTCCACCGAAGATATTTTGGGACAACGTGTCAGATGACGTGCCCGTCTTTATGTCCAAGACAACTAGTAAATCGTACATAAGTTATGAAAACCCCATTGGTACGAGCCTTGGGGATCGAACTCGGGTGTCTCGACTCAAAATCCCGACCACCCTACCATTTGGCTAATTTGACTTTTTTTGACATACAATCACGCCTCTTTCCCGTAGGGGTAGGCAGAGACCACTTCCTACTTGCTACAATCCTTACATATATGTTTCCCTTCGTCCACTTTCATTATATCCTTCATATGTTTAGTGTTATATTACATTTAAGATTCTGTATCATACCCAGATTTATATAATGATACTTCCACGGATACTTATTTAAAGGTGACATTGTAAAAAATTCATAATACTTAATATTTGTATTGATGTTACCATAATAAAAAATAGTACAAATAATATTTGTTAATCTTTTGTGGTTTTGTAATTTTTGATCTTGGATTTAATAAATGTTTTGTTCTTCATGTCTTTTATTTTGATGAGTATATTGAAACATTAAATTTACATCTTTACACCATTCCCAATACAGTGCAGGGGTATAGAAAATTAAGCCCTTTCGATCCACATTCCACCGAAGATATTTTGGGACAACGTGTCAGATGACGTGCCCGTCTTTATGTACAAGCCATCGTTATAATTCGTACATAAGTTATGAAAACCCCATTGGTACGAGCCTTGGGGATCGAACTCTGGTCTCTTGATTCGAGTTTCGATCCCAACCACTTGCGTTTCGTGACTCTTCTGTCATATATCAATGCTGTTGTTTTATTTATTAAGGATCAAGAACAGAAAGTTTGAGTACACTTCAAACTAATATTTAACACGTTTTTAGATGTATGTATTTCAAGTTTTTTTACCAATAGGCATTTACAATGTGTTCTTTAAAACAATCAAGTTGTAGCCATATCGTCCGTAAGTTTTGAAAAAACCTATTGGCAAGAACGTTGGGGATCGAACTCGGGGTCTCTTGACTCCAATTCCTGTCTGACAACCACTCGGCTACCGTAATTATTGAATATATATAATGTAAGCCTAATGAACCATGTTGACGACCTTCTTGGACGAGTGGCGTATACACTGGTTTTAAAGGTCATCAGCTCAGAGAGTTCGATTCTCGGTCGGGTCAATGTAGAAAACGCTATCTACATTTTCTCACGTCTGGATGTTTGTGGTACCTTCGTTGTTTCTAATTCTATAGCACAAGTGCCTAAGCTACTTACTTTGGGATCAGAACAATGTATTTGGTGTGGTTCCTATCTATGTATGTATTTATTTATCTCTGCTCTCACTAATAAAGAAAAGGAGTGATCTGGGTCAATACCACATACTTAAACGTTTCCGCCACCAAATATCGGTGTGCTCATGTGTTATGACACATTCGATCTTACTCCTCTATGAACCTCGACAGAAGTCTAGTCTAGACAATTAAGTCCCTTTGACCAACCTTCAACCGAAGATACTTTCAGGAAAACGTGACAGGTGATTAGCCCGCCGTCTTTATGTACAAGCCATCGTTATAATTCGTACATAAGTTTTGAAAAAACCTTATGGCAAGAACGTTGGGGATCGAACTCGGGTCTCTTGACTCCAATTCCTGTCTGACAACCACTCGGCTACCGTAATTATTGAATATATATAATGTAAGCCTAATGAACCATGTTGACGACCTTCTTGGACGAGTGGCGTATACACTGGTTTTAAAGGTCATCAGCTCAGAGAGTTCGATTCTCGGTCGGGTCAATGTAGAAAACACTATCTACATTTCCTCACGTCTGGATGTTTGTGGTACCTTCGTTGTTTCTAATTCTATAGCACAAGTGCCTAAGCTACTTACTTTGGGATCAGAGCAATGTATTTGGTGTGGTTCCTTTCTATGTATGTATTTATTTATCTCTGCTCTCACTAATAAAGAAAAGGAGTGATCTGGGTCAATACCACATACTTAAACGTTTCCGCCACCAAATATCGGTGTGCTCATGTGTTATGACACATTCGATCTTACTCCTCTATGAACCTCGACAGAAGTCTAGTCTAGACAATTAAGTCCCTTTGACCAACCTTCAACCGAAGATACTTTCAGGAAAACGTGACAGGTGATTAGCCCGCCGTCTTTATGTACAAGCCATCGTTATAATTCGTACATAAGTTTTTGAAAAACCTTATGGCAAGAACGTTGGGGATCGAACTCGGGTCTCTTGACTCCACTCGACAAACCACTCGGCTACCGTAATTATTGAATATATATAATGTAAGCCAAATGAACCATGTTGACGACCTTCTTGGACGAGTGGCGTACACACTAGTTTTAAAGGTCACCAAGTCTGATGGTTCCCTTCCCGGTCGGGTCAATGTAGAAAACACTATCTACATTTCCTCACGTCTGGATGTTTGTGGTGCCTTCGTTGTTTCTAATTCTATAGCACAAGTGCCTAAGCTACTTACTTTGGGATCAGAGCAATGTAATTGGTGTGGTTCCTATCTATGTATGTATTTATTTATCTCTGCTCTCACTAATAAAGAAAAGTAGTGATCTGGGTCAATACCACAAACTTAAACGTTTCCGCCACCAAATATCGGTGTGCTCATGTGTTGAGATATTTGATCTTACTCGTATTGAAATATTCTCTTCCGATAGATGGCGGGATATTGATCTTTTAAAAAAATACCAGAGCAGATCGCTAATAACCTTGCTGTGGCGATTAAAGCAAACTCTTACGGAAACCCTCTGCCCTGCGGTAAACTTATACATACACTACTGTGTGTATGTATTAATAAATAAATATAAATATCTTCACGCAATAATCGATCTTGACCAGGTACCGGCCATATTGCAAGCTCAGTTTTAGTTGCTTTGCCGCCTTTTATTAAAGGAAGGAAAACGTGAAATGAGAGTTAAATACTACCGTCACCACTACGTTTATTCATTATCATTCAACGTACATGTAATATCGAATCAGTTTATAAGAATATAATGTAGTTTAGGTTTTTTTTTATAGTGATGTGTGATGGTAAGTGATTACCGCCGCCCATGAACACCCGCAATACCAGAGGCTTAGCAGATTCGTTGCCTCCCTTAGAGTGCCCCCTTCCCCCATAATTGGGGGAGGAGGGGGTGTGGGCCACCGGTTACCTGCACTCACCAGACGAAACGCAGAAGTTTGTTAGACTTCTACTTTACGCCGGTATTCTGTGAGGTCGTGGTACTTCCCCGGTCGAGCCGGCCCATTCATGCAACAACAAAAATTGATACGTGGCTCTACCACTGTTAAAAGAGTATAAGTAATTTATAAATAAATAAGGGTGTCGTAAAGAGATTAATGGTTAAAAAACAATGATAGAATTATATCAGTTGTTATTGTGTCTATTTGGATTTATTAGTGTCGAAGTAGGCTACGATAGCCGAGTCGTAAAATGTCACGATAACCGAGTGGCGTACACACTAGTTTTAAAGGTCACCAAGTCTGATGGTTCCCTTCCCGGTCGGGTCAATGTAGAAAACACTATCTACATTTCCTCACGTCTGGATGTTTGTGGTGCCTTCGTTGTTTCTAATTCTATAGCACAAGTGCCTAAGCTACTTACTTTGGGATCAGAGCAATGTAATTGGTGTGGTTCCTATCTATGTATGTATTTATTTATCTCTGCTCTCACTAATAAAGAAAAGTAGTGATCTGGGTCAATACCACAAACTTAAACGTTTCCGCCACCAAATATCGGTGTGCTCATGTGTTGAGATATTTGATCTTACTCGTATTGAAATATTCTCTTCCGATAGATGGCGGGATATTGATCTTTTAATAAAAAAATACCAGAGCAGATCGCTAATAACCTTGCTGTGGCGATTAAAGCAAACTCTTACGGAAACCCTCTGCCCTGCGGTAAACTTATACATACACTACTGTGTGTATGTATTAATAAATAAATATAAATATCTTCACGCAATAATCGATCTTGACCAGGTACCGGCCATATTGCAAGCTCAGTTTTAGTTGCTTTGCCGCCTTTTATTAAAGGAAGGAAAACGTGAAATGAGAGTTAAATACTACCGTCACCACTACGTTTATTCATTATCATTCAACGTACATGTAATATCGAATCAGTTTATAAGAATATAATGTAGTTTAGGTTTTTTTTTATAGTGATGTGTGATGGTAAGTGATTACCGCCGCCCATGAACACCCGCAATACCAGAGGCTTAGCAGATTCGTTGCCTCCCTTAGAGTGCCCCCTTCCCCCATAATTGGGGGAGGAGGGGGTGTGGGCCACCGGTTACCTGCACTCACCAGACGAAACGCAGAAGTTTGTTAGACTTCTACTTTACGCCGGTATTCTGTGAGGTCGTGGTACTTCCCCGGTCGAGCCGGCCCATTCATGCAACAACAAAAAATTGATACGTGGCTCTACCACTGTTAAAAGAGTATAAGTAATTTATAAATAAATAAGGGTGTCGTAAAGAGATTAATGGTTAAAAAACAATGATAGAATTATATCAGTTGTTATTGTGTCTATTTGGATTTATTAGTGTCGAAGTAGGCTACGATAGCCGAGTCGTAAAATGTCACGATAACCGAGTGGCGTACAAATGAGTTTTTCATAACAGACGGCGACGGGCTCACCATCTGTCACGTTGCCCTTAAAATATCTTCGGTGGTAGGTGGGTCGAAGGGGCTTAATTGTCTAGACTAGACTCTGTCTACCCCTGTATTAAGAATTGCGTGAAGATATTATTTATGTTTAAAATAGGCTACATAAAACATTGTTAAATGTTTGTAGTTTGGTCATTATTATATTGTTAGAGCTATACGTCGTTACGCTGCTCAAACATGAACTATTTCTATAAGTTTTCAAGTGTTTTGTTTGCCATTCTATCTACATCTGTAACAAGAGTTTATGTGTGGGTCTCCGGTCATCTTATTCACCAGAAGAGGGCTTCAACTGGTCAAGCTTTTGCTGTTACATGAATAATGCTACACTAAATTCAGCCGCCATTATGTACGGTGTTATGAATTTCGTTAGAGTTTTCTCAAAATTCATCCTTAAAGTTCCTCTTTGGTATTCACAAATTTTTATTCGTTCACGCATTTGCCTAAGCCTGGGGTAGACAGAAGTCTAGACATTAAAGTACTTCCGACTTACCCACCTTTCACCGAAACTTATTTGGGACTACGTGACGAGTGTGCCTATCGCCGGCATGGTGTCAAAGCCATGCAATTTACTTACATATTAGTTTAATAGTAGTCACGATAGCCATTTGGCTATATATTGGCTGTATCGCATTGTTATTAAAGGCCTTTCCCATAGATTGGCGATCGTGTATGACGGTACTGCAGACGCTGCTGGCTTCATTTGTCTGATATTTTTAGAGATAAAGAGTCCATTCATCGGCTGTTATAACGACAGCCCGCTGCCGCCCGTCAGCCTTCTTTCGATCTCCGAAGAAGGGCGGCGGTATTCCACACCGTTATCACCCCATACACGTAGCACATATTGTGCTTAGTGCACACCAATTTGCTCGTATTAAAGGTTTTCCAGTAACAGGTTAGCAAGAACATCAATTAGAACAAGCTGCGCCGGTGTACACACATTTAGTTAGCTTCATTTTTCGCCAGCACAGGCAGAACGTAACAAAACCCTATAGCCGACTTGGCAGTGATCTCGCCCGCAAAGCCAAGGATCGCGGGATCAACCCGCCAGACGGAAACGTCTGTTTAATGACATGAATCTTGTTCATTCAATATATTTATTCACTACAAAGCTCACGCCACCCTCACTAGTCCAGACAATCATTAGTGCTTTAACCACTTTCCACCGTAGACACTTTGGGACGTGTCACGTTGTCCCAAAAAATGTCTACGGTGGAAGGTGGATTGTAACGTCTTAATTGTCTAGACCCCTGTCTACCCCTGTATTGGGAACGGCGTGAAGATTTTTTTATGTTAGTTAATTACATATTGAGATAGATAAGCTCAACAAGATTCATATTCGTTACACATACGTTTCCCTCTAGCGGAGTCGAACCCGTAATCCTTGGCTTTGCAGGTAGGACTACCAAGTCGGCTATAGGATTTATTTATTTTACTATTCATTTACACGCAATGTTATAACCAGAGAAACAAAAAAAAATACTAAATGTGAGTACAAAGGCACAGCTTATTTCTAATGAATTTCTTCCAGCTGACCTGTTAATGGAAATCCTATAATAGGAGCAAACTAGTGTGCACTACAAACAGTATATTGTTTTACATTATTAATGGAGTGTAGTAGTAATGACGTTAGAATATCGCCATTCCCTTTCTTCCCGTGGATGTCGTAATAGGCGACTAAGGGAAACTGCCTTGAACATCGCTATGGCAACCGATAGATGTCGGGATAACCATCTCTAAAAATATCAGACCGAAGATGGGCAGCATTGACTGCGGTGCGAGTGGTCTAGTACTGCGATCGCCGATCCGACGTTTACGCCTCTTTCCCGTAGGGGTAGGCACAGACCACTTCCTACTTGCTACAATCCTTACATGTATGTTTCCCTTCGTCCATATATATATATATATATATATATATATATATATATATATATATATATATATATATATATATATATATATATATATATATATATATATATATATATATATATATATATATATATATATATATATATATATATATATATATATATATATATATATATATATATATATATATATATATATATATATATATATATATATATATATATATATATATATATATATATATATATATATATATATATATATATATATATATATATATATATATATATATATATATATATATATATATATATATATATATATATATATATATATATATATATATATATATATATATATATATATATATATATATATATATATATATATATATATATATATATATATATATATATATATATATATATATATATATATATATATATATATATATATATATATATATATATATATATATATATATATATATATATATATATATATATATATATATATATATATATATATATATATATATATATATATATATATATATATATATATATATATATATATATATATATATATATATATATATATATATATATATATATATATATATATATATATATATATATATATATATATATATATATATATATATATATATATATATATATATATATATATATATATATATATATATATATATATATATATATATATATATATATATATATATATATATATATATATATATATATATATATATATATATATATATATATATATATATATATATATATATATATATATATATATATATATATATATATATATATATATATATATATATATATATATATATATATATATATATATATATATATATATATATATATATATATATATATATATATATATATATATATATATATATATATATATATATATATATATATATATATATATATATATATATATATATATATATATATATATATATATATATATATATATATATATATATATATATATATATATATATATATATATATATATATATATATATATATATATATATATATATATATATATATATATATATATATATATATATATATATATATATATATATATATATATATATATATATATATATATATATATATATATATATATATATATATATATATATATATATATATATATATATATATATATATATATATATATATATATATATATATATATATATATATATATATATATATATATATATATATATATATATATATATATATATATATATATATATATATATATATATATATATATATATATATATATATATATATATATATATATATATATATATATATATATATATATATATATATATATATATATATATATATATATATATATATATATATATATATATATATATATATATATATATATATATATATATATATATATATATATATATATATATATATATATATATATATATATATATATATATATATATATATATATATATATATATATATATATATATATATATATATATATATATATATATATATATATATATATATATATATATATATATATATATATATATATATATATATATATATATATATATATATATATATATATATATATATATATATATATATATATATATATATATATATATATATATATATATATATATATATATATATATATATATATATATATATATATATATATATATATATATATATATATATATATATATATATATATATATATATATATATATATATATATATATATATATATATATATATATATATATATATATATATATATATATATATATATATATATATATATATATATATATATATATATATATATATATATATATATATATATATATATATATATATATATATATATAATGTAAGCCAAATGAACCAGAAAGTCATAAAGACGGCGACGGCGACTCACCACCTGTCACGATGTCCCGAAAATATGTTCGGTGGAAGGTGGGTCGAGGGGACTTAATTGTCTAGACTAGACATCTGTCTACCCCATATTTATTTATTTACTTTACGCCACTCGCCACGCACCGTCTACGTTACGAAGTATACGGTACTGCGATCGCCGATCAGCTCGTCGAGCGTGGAGAGTATGCTCGTGTACGGGAGTGGGTTAATGGACTTAGACAAATAACCCGATCTCATAAAATTTTTTCGCCAATAGAAATCTACGCCCCGAGATATGAAAAGAGGTGCATTGTATATCTCTTTTGACGTTAAAATCAAGATTTGTATGTAAATAATTTGAAAAATTATACTTAATAAATAGTGCAATAGGATAAATTTGTTTTCATTTCAGCAAAAACCACCCTACCACGACTAATTTGACTTTTTTTTGACATACAATCACGCCTCTTTCCCGTAGGAGTAGGCAGAGACCACTTCCTACTTGCTGCTAATCCTTGAGCATATACTTCCCCTTTCTGTTCACTTTCATTATTTCCTTCATATGTTTAGTGTTATATAACATTTAAGATTCTGTATCATACACAGATATATAATGATGCTTCCTCGGATACTTATTTAAAGTTGTCATTGTAAAAAATTCATAAGACTTAATATTTGTATTGATGTATCATACAACCAAACCAAACCAACAAAATCTTCTCTGGGGGCTGCTGCTTCCCCGGCACAGGGTACCGCTTTCTGCGGTATATGTGTAGAGATGTTGCGTATTTTACGCCATGCGTCGGGTCTTTCCCCCGTCTTCCCCCTCAACGAGGTCGGGTGGTGGCTGCAACAATTCCCTAGGGAGAGGTCGCCGCTCTGGTGGTCGAGCGTGCTGCGGCAGGAGGTCCGATAAAGACGCCAGGTCGCGCAGGTGTTCATGTGGTCCATTATCAGCGCGGTCATACATTTTCCGCGCCAAATGAACCAGAAAGTCATGAATTGACTCGATTTTTAGGTCTATGGCAATGACGTATCTACGTCTGTAACAAGAGTTTATGTGTGGGTCTCCGGTCATCTTATTCACCAGAAGAGGCAGAAGCACAGGCCTTCAACTGGTCAAGCTTTTGCTGTTACATGAATAATGCTACACTAAATTCAGCCGCCGTTATGTACGGTGTTATGAATTTCGTTAGAGTTTTCCCAAAATTCATCCTAAAAATTCCTCTTTGGTATTAACCAAAGTAGTCACGATAGCCTTTTGGCTATCGTGACTACTTTGGTTGGCAACGCATCTGCTATGCCAGAGGCATAGGAGCCTGGCTGTTGATGGGCGGCGGTAATCACTTACTATCACGTGAGCCTCCTGCTCGTTTGCCTCCCTTTTCTATAAAAAAATTATATTTATTTTATTGTAATGTATAACAGAGAATAAACATACA
The DNA here is from genome assembly GCA_029286605.1 of Sericinus montela. Classification (NCBI taxonomy): domain Eukaryota; kingdom Metazoa; phylum Arthropoda; class Insecta; order Lepidoptera; family Papilionidae; genus Sericinus; species Sericinus montela. The sequence continues at coordinate 999,116 of JAGSMR010000068.1, read as the reverse complement.
TACAAATGTTTGCCCCCGGCGGGGTTCCTGCACGCAACACACCTTCCACCGCAGGGTCTCTGCCAACTGCGCTATGGGAGCGTCGTGATATTAATAAAACACATGTCGTGGTTACATAATAAATTTATTAAAGCCATACTAAACTATCCTACGTTATTACAATCTGTAGAAAATTGGAAAACGTCAGATGCATACAAATCTCTTGTCGCTACATTACGATGTGGCAACAATTACAAACATGTTTAAGTGAATGTCATAAATATTTATTTTCAGAAAAAATTATGTTAATATTTACAATACTTATTAACTAAAAACTATTATAATCGTAGAGCTCTACTCCTCGTGGCATGGTACCAAGAACGCTGGCTGCATTTCCACGTTGAATGTCTAGACTTAACCGTTGAGCGAGAAAAGAACCAGCCCTCTTGTCACCAGCGGCAACGATAAGTCGCGGATACAATTCCTTTAGAATCTGCATCGCGCGGGGACCCCACGGACCGATTGTCTCTACGGCAAATGGAACAAATATATAGTCTCCTTTCAAAGACTCATATTTACGCCATTTACCCGATTCAGCTGCCTCTGATGCCGCCCCGGCCCTTATCGAAGTACCCTTGATATGAGGCCGCTAATGTATCGACGCAAGTTGCGTCCCACACAAAACTGCCTCTCTCCCAAGGGACTAAAGTCAAGCCGTCGGGTCTCTTACCATCCTCCTAAATATTCCACAAGGCTCTAAAACCGATGGAATATTTATGGAAACAAGAGCCCTTCGGATGACCTCATTCAAGGAACCGTGACGAGATAGTCTGCCGGCACTTTTTGGCATGAAAGTCCGTGGAGGCCTAACTCGTCGACGTCCCTGCCACAAGGACATCGATGGTTGACAAATCGATGCTCCCAATCGTATTCCTACAGCTATACGTAAACTTTCGTTATCTAGTAATGTACCAAGGTTACTTGATGGTAAAGCATGTAGCCAGTAACTGGATTCCTTTGTCGAAACACCTAGAAAGCGGGCGCGGTCTCTGTCACAGTGAAAATTGTTCAGTAAACATTTCTGCACATTCTGAACCAACGGGATATCCCACCGTTTTTGTGAGTTAGGTTCCAGTGGTATATCCTCGCCGGGACAGAGACGTAACCATGCTTCTCTTGCCTCGTTAGCAAAGGTCAAGTCCAAATCATTCTTAAGAATTTTACGTGACAAATCATGAACTCTGTGTACGGAGGCAAGGAAAGCCGGCAGCGCAATATTTGAAACCTCTCTTATACCGATACCTCCAAATCTAACAGGCAAAGTAGCTTGAGTCCAGCTAGATGAGACTAAAGATAAATTTAGAATTTTTTCCAAAGCTATTAATAAATAAATAAATAAATAAATAAATAAATAAATAAATAAATAAATAAATAAATAAATAAATAAATAAATAAATAAATAAATAAATAAATAAATAAATAAATAAATAAATAAATAAATAAATAAATAAATAAATAAATAAATAAATAAATAAATAAATAAATAAATAAATAAATAAATAAATAAATAAATAAATAAATAAATAAATAAATAAATAAATAAATAAATAAATAAAATAAAATAAAATAAAATAAAATAAAATAAAATAAAATAAAATAAAATAAAATAAAATAAAATAAAATAAAATAAAATAAAATAAAATAAAATAAAATAAAATAAAATAAAATAAAATAAAATAAAATAAAATAAAATAAAATAAAATAAAATAAAATAAAATAAAATAAAATAAAATAAAATAAAATAAAATAAAATAAAATAAAATAAAATAAAATAAAATAAAATAAAATAAAATAAAATAAAATAAAATAAAATAAAATAAAATAAAATAAAATAAAATAAAATAAAATAAAATAAAATAAAATAAAATAAAATAAAATAAAATAAAATAAAATAAAATAAAATAAAATAAAATAAAATAAAATAAAATAAAATAAAATAAAATAAAATAAAATAAAATAAAATAAAATAAAATAAAATAAAATAAAATAAAATAAAATAAAATAAAATAAAATAAAATAAAATAAAATAAAATAAAATAAAATAAAATAAAATAAAATAAAATAAAATAAAATAAAATAAAATAAAATAAAATAAAATAAAATAAAATAAAATAAAATAAAATAAAATAAAATAAAATAAAATAAAATAAAATAAAATAAAATAAAATAAAATAAAATAAAATAAAATAAAATAAAATAAAATAAAATAAAATAAAATAAAATAAAATAAAATAAAATAAAATAAAATAAAATAAAATAAAATAAAATAAAATAAAATAAAATAAAATAAAATAAAATAAAATAAAATAAAATAAAATAAAATAAAATAAAATAAAATAAAATAAAATAAAATAAAATAAAATAAAATAAAATAAAATAAAATAAAATAAAATAAAATAAAATAAAATAAAATAAAATAAAATAAAATAAAATAAAATAAAATAAAATAAAATAAAATAAAATAAAATAAAATAAAATAAAATAAAATAAAATAAAATAAAATAAAATAAAATAAAATAAAATAAAATAAAATAAAATAAAATAAAATAAAATAAAATAAAATAAAATAAAATAAAATAAAATAAAATAAAATAAAATAAAATAAAATAAAATAAAATAAAATAAAATAAAATAAAATAAAATAAAATAAAATAAAATAAAATAAAATAAAATAAAATAAAATAAAATAAAATAAAATAAAATAAAATAAAATAAAATAAAATAAAATAAAATAAAATAAAATAAAATAAAATAAAATAAAATAAAATAAAATAAAATAAAATAAAATAAAATAAAATAAAATAAAATAAAATAAAATAAAATAAAATAAAATAAAATAAAATAAAATAAAATAAAATAAAATAAAATAAAATAAAATAAAATAAAATAAAATAAAATAAAATAAAATAAAATAAAATAAAATAAAATAAAATAAAATAAAATAAAATAAAATAAAATAAAATAAAATAAAATAAAATAAAATAAAATAAAATAAAATAAAATAAAATAAAATAAAATAAAATAAAATAAAATAAAATAAAATAAAATAAAATAAAATAAAATAAAATAAAATAAAATAAAATAAAATAAAATAAAATAAAATAAAATAAAATAAAATAAAATAAAATAAAATAAAATAAAATAAAATAAAATAAAATAAAATAAAATAAAATAAAATAAAATAAAATAAAATAAAATAAAATAAAATAAAATAAAATAAAATAAAATAAAATAAAATAAAATAAAATAAAATAAAATAAAATAAAATAAAATAAAATAAAATAAAATTAAGTCTTTTCGACCCACATTCCACCGAAGATACATTTATGCCTGTTTTGGCATCGTTGCCATCTACTGTCACATTTTTTCTCTTTAATTTAATAACCTAAAATAAAATAAATATATTCACGCCATTCCCAATACAGGGGTAGACAGAGGTCTCGACAATTAAGTCTTTTCGACCCACATTCCACCGAAGATACATTTATGCCTGTTTTGGCATCGTTGCCATCTACTGTCACATTTTTTCTCTTTAATTTAATAACCTAAAATAAAATAAATATATTCACGCCATTCCCAATACAGGGGTAGACAGAGGTCTCGACAATTAAGTCTTTTCGACCCACATTCCACCGAAGATACATTTATGCCTGTTTTGGCATCGTTGCCATCTACTGTCACATTTTTTCTCTTTAATTTAATAACCTAAAATAAAATAAATATATTCACGCCATTCCCAATACAGGGGTAGACAGAGGTCTCGACAATTAAGTCTTTTCGACCCACATTCCACCGAAGATACATTTATGCCTGTTTTGGCATCGTTGCCATCTACTGTCACATTTTTTCTCTTTAATTTAATAACCTAAAATAAAATAAATATATTCACGCCATTCCCAATACAGGGGTAGACAGAGGTCTCGACAATTAAGTCTTTTCGACCCACATTCCACCGAAGATACATTTATGCCTGTTTTGGCATCGTTGCCATCTACTGTCACATTTTTTCTCTTTAATTTAATAACCTAAAATAAAATAAATATATTCACGCCATTCCCAATACAGGGGTAGACAGAGGTCTCGACAATTAAGTCTTTTCGACCCACATTCCACCGAAGATACATTTATGCCTGTTTTGGCATCGTTGCCATCTACTGTCACATTTTTTCTCTTTAATTTAATAACCTAAAATAAAATAAATATATTCACGCCATTCCCAATACAGGGGTAGACAGAGGTCTCGACAATTAAGTCTTTTCGACCCACATTCCACCGAAGATACATTTATGCCTGTTTTGGCATCGTTGCCATCTACTGTCACATTTTTTCTCTTTAATTTAATAACCTAAAATAAAATAAATATATTCACGCCATTCCCAATACAGGGGTAGACAGAGGTCTCGACAATTAAGTCTTTTCGACCCACATTCCACCGAAGATACATTTATGCCTGTTTTGGCATCGTTGCCATCTACTGTCACATTTTTTCTCTTTAATTTAATAACCTAAAATAAAATAAATATATTCACGCCATTCCCAATACAGGGGTAGACAGAGGTCTCGACAATTAAGTCTTTTCGACCCACATTCCACCGAAGATACATTTATGCCTGTTTTGGCATCGTTGCCATCTACTGTCACATTTTTTCTCTTTAATTTAATAACCTAAAATAAAATAAATATATTCACGCCATTCCCAATACAGGGGTAGACAGAGGTCTCGACAATTAAGTCTTTTCGACCCACATTCCACCGAAGATACATTTATGCCTGTTTTGGCATCGTTGCCATCTACTGTCACATTTTTTCTCTTTAATTTAATAACCTAAAATAAAATAAATATATTCACGCCATTCCCAATACAGGGGTAGACAGAGGTATAGAAAATTAAGCCCTTTCGACCCACATTCCACCGAAGATACATTTATGCCTGTTTTTGGCATCGTTGCCATCTACTGTCACATTTTTCTCTTTAATTTAATAACCTAAAATAAAATAAATATATTCACGCCATTCCCAATACAGGAGTGCAGAGGTATAGAAAATTAAGCCCTTTCGACCCACATTCCACCGAAGATACATTTATGCCTGTTTTTGGCATCGTTGCCATCTACTGTCACATTTTTCTCTTTAATTTAATAACCTAAAATAAAATAAATATATTCACGCCATTCCCAATACAGGAGTGCAGAGGTATAGAAAATTAAGCCCTTTCGACCCACATTCCACCGAAGATACATTTATGCCTGTTTTTGGCATCGTTGCCATCTACTGTCACATTTTTCTCTTTAATTTAATAACCTAAAATAAAATAAATATATTCACGCCATTCCCAATACAGGAGTGCAGAGGTATAGAAAATTAAGCCCTTTCGACCCACATTCCACCGAAGATACATTTATGCCTGTTTTTGGCATCGTTGCCATCTACTGTCACATTTTTCTCTTTAATTTAATAACCTAAAATAAAATAAATATATTCACGCCATTCCCAATACAGGAGTGCAGAGGTATAGAAAATTAAGCCCTTTCGACCCACATTCCACCGAAGATACATTTATGCCTGTTTTTGGCATCGTTGCCATCTACTGTCACATTTTTCTCTTTAATTTAATAACCTAAAATAAAATAAATATATTCACGCCATTCCCAATACAGGAGTGCAGAGGTATAGAAAATTAAGCCCTTTCGACCCACATTCCACCGAAGATACATTTATGCCTGTTTTTGGCATCGTTGCCATCTACTGTCACATTTTTCTCTTTAATTTAATAACCTAAAATAAAATAAATATATTCACGCCATTCCCAATACAGGAGTGCAGAGGTATAGAAAATTAAGCCCTTTCGACCCACATTCCACCGAAGATACATTTATGCCTGTTTTTGGCATCGTTGCCATCTACTGTCACATTTTTCTCTTTAATTTAATAACCTAAAATAAAATAAATATATTCACGCCATTCCCAATACAGGAGTGCAGAGGTATAGAAAATTAAGTCCCTTCGACCCACCTTCCACCGAAGATACATTTATGCCTGTTTTTGGCATCGTTGCCATCTACTGTCACATTTTTTCTCTTTAATTTGATAACATAAAATAAAATAAATATATTCACGCCATTCCCAATACAGGGGTAGACAGAGGTCTCGACAATTAAGTCTTTTCGACCCACATTCCACCGAAGATATTTTTGGGACAACGTGACAGATGGTGAGCCCGTCGTCGTCTTTATGTCCAAGCCAACGACATTATTCGTACATAAGTTTTTGAAAAACCCATTGGTACGAGCCTGCCACCTGGATATCGAACTCGAAATTCCGACCACCCAACCACTCGGCTAATTTGAACTTTTTTTGACATACAATCACGCCTCTTTCCCGTAGGGGTAGGCAGGTACCACTTCCTACTTGCTACAATCCTTACATGTATGTTTCCCTTCGTCCACTTTCATTATGTCCATCATATGTTTAGTGTTATATTAATTAATAATACATTTAAGATTCTGTATCATACACAAATATATAACGATGCTTCCTCGGATACTTACTTAAAGTTGTCATTGTAAAAAATTCATAAGACTTAATATTTGTATTGATGTTACAATATTAAAAATTAGTACAAACAATATTTGTTAATCTTATATGGTTTTGTAATTTTTGATCTTGGATTTAATAAATATTTTGTTCTTCATGTCTTTTATTTTGAAGAGTATATTGAAACATTCAATTTACATCTTCACGCCATTCCCAATACAGGAGTGCAGAGGTATAGAAAATTAAGCCCTTTCGACCCACAGTCCACCGAAGATATTTTGGGACAACGTGTCAGATGATATGCCCGTCTTTAATTCCAAGACAACTAGTAAATCGTACATAAGTTTTGAAAACCTCATTGGTACGAGCCTTGGGGATCGAACTCTGGTCTCCTGATTCGAGTTTTGATCCCAACCACTTGCGTTTCGTGACTCTTCTATCAAAACAACAGGATTGACTGTTGTTTTATTTATTAAGGATCAAGAACAGAAAGTTTGAGTACACTTCAAACTAATATTTAACACGTTTTTAGATGTATGTATTCCAAGTTTTTTACCAATAGGCATTTACAATGTGTCAGATTTTTAAAACAATCAAGTTGTTGCCATCTCGTCTGTAAGTTTTGAAAAAACCTATTGGCAAGAACGTTGGGTATCGAACTCGGGGTCTCTTGACTCCAATTCCTGTCTCCCAACCACTCGGCTGCCGTAATTATTGAATATATATAATGTAAACCTAACGAACCATGTTGAAGTTTTCTTGGCCGAATGGCGTACACACTGGTTTTAAAGGTCAGCTCTGACGGTTCCATTCCCGGTCGGGTCAATGTAGAAAACACTATCTACATTTTCTCACGTCTGGATGTTTGTGGTACCTTCGTTGTTTCTAATTCTATAGCACACGTGCCTAAGCTACTGCCTAGCTACTTTGGGATCAGAGCAATGTATTTGGTGTGGTTCCTATCTATGTGTGTATTTATTTATCTCTGCTCTCACTAATAAAGTAGTGATCTGGGTCAATACCACAAACTTAAACGTTTCCGCCACCAAAAATCGGTGTGCTCATGTGTTGAGATATTTGATCTTTCTTGTATTGAAATATTCTCTTCCGATAGATGGCGGATATTGATCTTTAACAAAAATACCAGAGCAGATCGCTAATACGGTTGCTGTGGCGATTAAAGCAAACTCTTACGGAAACCCTCTGCCCTGCGGTAAATTTACACATACACAACTGTGTGTGTGTATTAATAAATGAATATAAATATCTTCACGCAATAATCGATCTTGACTCGTTACCGGCCATATTGCAAGCTCAGCTTTAGTTGCTTTGCCGCCTTTTATTAAAAGAATCGAGTAAAAGGAAGGGAAACGGGAAATGAGAGTTAAATTCTACCGTCACCACTACGTTTATTCATTATCATTCAACGTACATGTAATATCGAATCAGTTTATAAGAATATAATGTAGTTTAGGTAAAAAAGTATAAGTAATTTATAAATAAATAAGGGTGTTGTAAAGAGATTAATGGTTAAAAAACAAAGATAGAATTATATCAGTTGTTATTGTGTCTATTTGGATTTATTAGTGTCGAAATACGCTACGATAGCCGAGTCGTAAAATGTCACGATAACCGAGTGGTTGGGTGGAAGGAATTTCGAGTCAAGAGACCCGAATTCGATCCCCAGGTGGCAAGCTCGTACCAATGAGTTTTTCATAACAGACGGCGACGGGCTCACCATCTGTCACGTTGCCCTTAAAATATCTTCGGTGGTAGGTGGGTCGAAGGGGCATAATTGTCTAGACTAGACTCTGCCTACCCCTGTATTGGGAATCGCGTGAAGATATTATTTATGTTTAAAATAGGCTACATAAAACCGTGTTAAATGTCTGTAGTTTGGTCATTATTATTTTGTTAGAGCTATGCGTCGTTACGCTGCTCAAACATGAAGTATTTCTATAAGTTTTCAAGTGTTTTGTTTGCCATTCTATCTACATCTGTAACAAGAGTTTATGTATGGATCTCCGGTCATCTTATTCACCAGAAGAGGCAGAAGCACAGGCCTTCAACTGGTAAAGCTTTTGCTGTTACATGAATAATGCAACACTAAATTCAGCCGCCATTATGTACGGTGTAACGAATTTCGTTAGAGTTTTCCCAAAATTCATCCTAAAAGTTCCTCTTTGGTATTCACAAATTTTTATACGTTCACGCATTTGCCTAAGCCTGGGGCAGTCAGAAGTCTAGACAGTAAAGTACTTCCGACTCACCCACCTTTCACCGAAACTTATTTGGGACTACGTGACAAGTGAGCCTATTGCCGACATGGTGACAAAGCCAAATATACAATTTACTTACATATTAGGTAAATAGTAGTCACGATAGCCAAAAGGTTGGCAACGCATCTGCTAAGCCTCTGGCATTGCGGGTGTTCATGGGCGGCGGTAATCACTTACCATCACGTGAGCCACCTGCTCGTTTGCCTTCCTTTTCTATGAAAAAAAAATTATATTTATTTTATTGTGATGTATAACAGAGAATAAACGTACATACAAATGTTTGTCCCCGGTTGGGTTTGTGCACGCAACAGATCTTCCACCGCAGGGTCTCTGCCAACTGCACTATGAGAGCGTCGTGATATTAATAAAACACATTTTGTGGTTACATGATTAGTTTATTAAATCCATACTAAACCATCCTACGTTATTACAATCTGTAGAAAATTGAAAAAAGTCACATGCATAAAAATCTTTTGTCTCTATATTACGATGTGGCAACAATTACAAACATGTTTAAGTTAAACACTGACATAAAAAAATATCTTCACGCCATTCCCAAAACGAGGGTAGACAGAGGCTTAGACAATTAAGTCGTTTCGAAGATATTTTTGGGGCAACGTGACAGGTGGTGACCCCGTCGCGGTTTCAATGTGCAAGACAACGACATAATTCGTACATAGGTTTTAAATAACCCATTGGTACGAGCCTGCGACCTGGGAATCGAACTCTAATTCCTCCTATCGAGATGACTTTTTTGAATTAAATAATGAAATATGAAATTAATACAATCCTAGGCGTTAATGTTATCTCTGTTAAACTCGAACTGTGGCTACCTCTGAGACACCGTGTCTTACACGCATCAGGTGAAATTTTAAATCTGTATTCACTTTCTTTATTTATGCCTATTTTTGGTTTCGGCGCCATCTACTGTCACATTTTTTCTCTTTAATTTAAAACATAAATTTCGGCATAACCATATGCTTTAAAGTGATTAAATAAAAGAGAAAAAAGTTTTTAAAATTTCTATAAAAACTTCTTTCTCTTTAATTTAATCACATAAAAGTTAAGCATAAATATGCTTTAAAAATTAATAAAATTGCATAATGTATGCATTAAAATCAATTTAAAAAAATTGCTTACAACTTTGTAATGTTTGTAAAAATTGCCACTTATTACAACCACCAATAATTCATTGTATACTTTATTTTGAATTCTAATGAAATAGACATAAAATGGAAGAATACAGAGTACTGTATTGTAAACTCGTTTAAAAAGAGACGTTGTCACACCAGCGCGCGATGTACCAGGAAGGAAATAGAATTACAAACATACAGCCAAAGATATTCTTGATGTGTATTAAATAAATAAATAAATGAAAACAATTAATGCTAGCAACACTAGATGGAACCGAATCTTTAAACGTTTATACCAAGGTTTGGTTCTGTCTACTGTTGAGGAATAAAAGAGGTACGGGTTAAATATTTGAGAGAGGTTAGAGATGGGGATCGAATAGTTAAAAAAAATCTGTAAATTGTGCCAAAAGTGAAACCAGAGGAGATTGCGGTTCTTTATCTGAGAAGCGATAAAATTTTAGCATTCGTTGATGTCTGTTTGAAAGCTCTCTCTCGTTATGGCTTAATAATAATAAATAAATACATATATAGACAGGGACAACATCACATACATTGCTCAGATCCCAATGTAAGTTGCTAAAGCACTTGTGGTATTGGAATCGGAAACAACGAAGGCACCACAAACACCCAGACCCGAGAGAATGTAGAAACTGTTTTTCTACATTCGTCCGTCCGGGAATCGAACCCGGGATCTTGAAATGGCGACACATTGAAAACTGGTGTTTATGCCACTCGTCCACGTAGGTCGCCAATTAATTTCGTCTCTTTTTAGTGTTGCAATTTTGAATTAAAATTAGGGATTTTCGCGCGCTAACCAAACAAAGTATCAGTGTTGCCATTATAAAATACATATCTCGCTATAAATCGTGAAACTCGAATACAAAACTTAAATATTCACTTATATACTAAGGTGTATACTTTTGAGTATAATTCTAAGAATATAATTCTTAAATGTGTCATTTAAACTTATTCTAAGTTCTATATGAGTTTTTCTTGTTAGTAGCATAGGATCTTCAATCAAATGCAGCGGATATGTCGAAATGCAAAACGTCAAGGGTAGATCTCTGTTCCACCTTTAACGGGTATACGGTCGCGTTGATACTTATTTTAAAAGATCGAAAATTACTAACAAGAAATACTCCATCATAAATAATGCCTATAATACTCATGTTTCTTAGTTATAATAATGTTTTAAATTATTTTCGCTGGTACATCTCTAATATGTATTTTAATGTATGCTTTTAATGAAATATTCAAGAATTTTTTTTAGGAAACTTGTGGACGGGGAGACGGCGACGAACTCGTCACCTGTCACGCAGTCCCAAGTAAGCTCTGCTGAGATGGGGTTCGAAAGAAACTATCCAGGTCGGGAATTGCCTATTTTTGCTATGAATTTGTACAAATATAACATGATAATTCATTTTATAGGATGCGTTTGTGTCTCCTACGTACACCTTGGCGTGTAAGTACGCAGCAGGACACGGGATTCTCGTGTGAGGATCTGTCAGAATCTCAAAGTAAGGATACAGATGCTTTCTCACCCCTTGAGGACTGTGATGTGACTATCTTATAGCCCGTGACTTGTTAATAATTGATTGTTATACCCAAAATGGCGGACCTGATGCCTTCTGGCATTCTCTGCCAATCAGACAGTCTTGCAATCCGGAACTGGGTAAGTGGCAGACATGGTTGAGTCTGGTAGTGACCCAGACGACTCCTAGGCAGAGGGATTCCTACCAGGATCTGTCTGAAGTGAACCTTAAAGTACCAGGGCATCATAACCAGAAGCAGATATAAAGTATCTGTACTGCTGTCTAGTGACAGACAGAGAAGAGTGTGGTACTGACGCAGAAAACTCCTAGGCTGAAGAGTCCTACACCTGTCTGTCCAAAGAGAACAATAAAGTACCAGGGCATCATAACTAGAAGCAGATACAAAGTATCTGCACTGCTGTTTAGTGACAGACATGGGTGAGAGTGTGGCACAAGACTTCTAAGCAGAGAAGTCTACACCAGGGTCTGCCCGAAGTAAAGTTTTAAGTACTAGGGCATCATAACTAGAAAGAGATATAAAGTGTCTGCACTGTATGGCGGAAGAGTCGATCTTTTAACATCACGACAGATCCTTCACATGGAGTAGGCTGGTGTCCTGCGGTGGGTTATTTAAAGTAGCTGATAACATTTTAACGAAATACCCTAAAGAAGCTATTATTCGGAATCGAATACAAAAATGCTACATCGCGATATATTTTCTCTAAATACATTAAACGCTAAATAAATTTGGCTGCCATCTTATTGTACATGATCAAATCCAGACTCGAATTCTAAACACCGCGTTCGCTTGACGAAAAGGTTTAGAATTTATTATAAGTCTTTGAAAAGAGACTATATATTTGTTCCATATGCCGTAGAGACGATCGGTCCGTAGGGATCGCACGATGCAGTCTCTAAAGGAATTGTATCCGCGACTGATTCAGCCACTGGTGACAAGAGGGCTGGCTCTTTTCTCACTAAACGGTCAAGTCTAACCATTCAACGTGGAAATGCAGCCAGCGTTGCTACCATGCTGCGAGGAATAGCGCTGTATCATAATTGTAATTTTTATTTATAAAGTATTACAAATAAGATTTTATTTAAAAAAATTATCGTTTAGTAATAAACATCAAATATTCTGTGACAATCAATAAAGCGCCAAAGTATTAAATGTCATATTTAGTCAATTACAATAATATAACCTCAAAAAACACAAATTCTTTAGTCAATTGCCGAAAATCTTTTAATATTTTCAAATAAAGTAAGACTGCAAATTCGTCTCAAGCTCTCCCAACATTTTCTATGTCACTATCAAATTACAATTCCTAAAAAAAAACAAGAAATTGGCGCCAAAATACATGTCATGTTTCCTGTCGAAAGATGAATCAATCAAAATGGCGGGTATACTGAATCATAATACTATATAATAATAGGTGAATTGGCAAAGAAATGGTTACAAATCACAATTGCGCTAGCGACGCTAAACAAACCCGAGAACCCCGCACGTCGGCGTTTATTTCGCATCTGTAACAGAAACATTGTCGCGTCAGCGCGTTGCATAGTAGAGGTTTGTATTCGATGACTGTAAGATTAGTAAGAAAGACCCTCTCTCTATCTCTTTGTCTCTCTCTCTCTCTCTCTGTCTCTCTCTATTTATATCTATCTATTGTTATTTTGGTGCTAAGTGTGTATTTCTTTTAAGATGACTCGATAGTTTTGTTTGTAGTGACCATGCCTTCGTAGTTAAAGGTTGCGGGTTCGAATCGCAAACATGTGATGAAGTATTGAATCGCAATCAAGTGTTTGTACTCGAGTCATGGATGTTTAAAGGAATGTTTGTCTATTTAATGTGTATATACTAATTCTTCTCTCTATCCGTCTTTCTCTCTCTCACACACACACTTGCTATGTATACCTATACGACGTTTCCAAGTTGCTGCTAAACATGCTAATAAAAACTCTGTAGCTTTGTGTGTACGTATTTCTCTAGATGTGTGTGTACATCTCTCTTGAGCTGTGTGTGTGCGTCTCTCCCTAGCTGTGTGTACGTCTCTCTAGCTGTGTATGTACGTGTCTCCATAGCTGTGTGTGTACGTCTCTCCCTAGCTGTGTGTACGTCTCTCTCTAGCTGTGTGTATACGTTTCTCTCTCTAGGTGTGTATGTACGTGTCTCCATAGCTGTGGGTGTACGTGTCTCCATAGCTGTGTGTACGTCTCTCTCTAGCTGTGTATGTACGTGTCTCCATAGCTGTGTGTGTACGTCTCTCCCTAGCTGTGTGTACGTCTCTCTCTAGCTGTGTGTATACGTTTCTCTTTAGGTGTGTATGTACGTGTCTCCATAGCTGTGGGTGTACGTGTCTCCATAGCTGTGTGTACGTCTCTCTCTAGCTGTGTATTTACGTGTCTCCATAGCTGTGTGTGTACGTTTCTCCCTAGCTGTGTGTACGTCTCTCTCTAGCTGTGTGTATACGTTTCTCTTTAGCTGTGTATGTACGTGTCTCCATAGCTGTGTGACTACGTCTCTCCCTAGCTGTGTGTACGGCTCTCTCTAGCTGTGTGTGTACGTTTCTCTTTAGCTGTGTGTGTACGTGTAATAAACACTAATAATTTGTTTAATCCCTTTCAATCCGGTTTCCGTCCAGGACATAGTACGGCTACTGCTCTAATATAAGTCACCGATGACATTCGTTTTCGACGAAATTCTATGAAAAATCATTTACAATACAGGCAATCAAATTGTGCGAGTTTCACGAATTGCTATTAGCAATTCGTGAAGCGCAATCTATTGCCACCTTTAATAAATTAGTACGAGAGCATTATCTATCCTAATCACCTGAATACCATTAGGATGTAATACTGCATTATTAATATTTATATTGTATTTACTGCATTACAATTATTTATATTGATTAAATTGTTTGGAGTCTAGTATATGTATATATTATGTATGCATATATGTATGTATGTATATAATTATGAGTGTTTATGAATGTATATGTATATATTACTGTACGTATCTCCTTTCTTATTTTATCATGTATATAGCTATTGCACCAGCTACGTTGTAATCTTTTCCTTCACGCCATTGGTTGGCTGGAAGAGATCGCTATGAAGGCGATAAGACCGCCAAATTGCGCATGTCATAAAATTTTGTACCCTTCGTCACTTTTGTGTATCCTATTTGTGGTGGACAATAAAAGTATATATTCATTCATTCATTCATACGTGTCTCTCTAGCTGTGCGTGTAAGCCCTCCTCTAGCTGTGTGTGTACGTCTCTCTCTAGCTGTGCGTGTACGCCTCCTCTAGCTGTGTGTGTACGTCTCTCTCTAGCTGTGTGTGTACGTCTTTGTCTCTAGCAGCGTATGAAGGTGTCTCTCTAGCTGTGCGTGTACGCCTCCCTCTAGCTGTGTGTGTACGTCTCTCTACCTGTGTCTGTACGTCTCTCTACCTGTGTATATAGCTCTCTCTAGCTGTGTGTGTACGTCTTTGTCTCTAGCAGCGTATGAAGGTGTCTCTCTAGCTGTGCGTGTACGCCTCCCTCTAGCTGTGTGTGTACGTCTCTAGCTGTGTGTGTACGTCTCTCTACCTGTGTCTGTACGTCTCTCTACCTGTGTATGTAGCAATCTCTAGCTGTGTGTGTACGTCTTTCTCCCTAGTTATGTATGAAGGTCTCTCTCTAGCTTCACGCGCCCGTGTCTCTCTCTCCCTCTCACTCTCTAACCGCAATCGTCTCCGACTCTCACCTAAACGCTCTCGGCGGGGCTCTGGAACTCGGCGAGCGCGTGCACGGGGCTCGGCTGCTTCTTCTGGCTGCCGCGTCTCACCTTCGCGCGAACCTCCTCGGGCTTCTCCGGACGGATCAGGGGCTTTTTCTCCGGCGCCTTCATGCGCCACACCACTATCGGGGACTGTGGGTTGCGGGGGTAGAGTTAGCTCTCTCTATCTTGGAGTACATGCTCCAACCACTTCCTCTCTTACAACCACGGGAAAAGTCTTGAGAATGCATCAATAGCGGGATAAATGTAACCATAACAAAAGTCATCAGACAGACCAGTCTGTCTACAATTTATCACTCCCTTTGTTCTCAAGGCTAACAAGGGAAAGACTTGGAAATGCAGATAAACTGATAACCATCTCCAAAAAATAACCAGACCAAATTCACCAGACCGGTGAGAAGCAACATATATAGGGGACAACATCACATACATTGCTCCGATCCCAATGTAAAATGCTATAGCACTTGTGGTATGGGAATCGGAAACAAAGGTGGCACCACAAACACCCAGACCAGAGAGAATGTAGAAAAAGAGACTTTTTTACATTGACCCGACCGGGAATCGAACTCGGGACCTCGAGATGGCGACACTTTGAAAACCAGTGTTTACGCCACTCGTCCACGGAGGTCTTTGCGTGGTAATATATATTAAAATTGTAGTAGAATCATGTCTGTACATTAAAGATATTTGTGTGAAACTTAATGGGACAGGTTACTAGGACGTGACTAAGCCCAAATGATATTTAGAATTAGTTAATAAAGTTACAATAAAGTTAGGTGATACATTCGTAAAATGCAAGAACAAAAAAGTATCAAAGCAAGATATAACTACAAAAGAACAATACAAATATTTCACATTTAGAAAAATAAAAATATATAAATATCATCTTGCAATTGCCAATACAGGGATATACATAGGTCTAGTCTAGACAATTAAGTCCCTGCGACCCACCTTCCACCGAAGATATTCTCGGGACAACGTGACAGGTGGTGAGCCCGTCGCCGTCTTTATGTTCAAGCCAACGATACAATTAAAATGAAAAAAACAACCAAGGGATCGAACTCGCTTCTCTTGACTGGAATTTCCGACCACCCATCCACACGGCTACGGTGACTTATTAAGTATAGAAAAAAACAACAGTTTATTCCCAAAACATGGTATAGTGTCACGATGAATGGTTGGGTGATTGGAATTCGTGTCAAGAGTGCCGAGTTCGATCCCCAGCTGACATACATACATACCAAAGAGCTTTCGTTTCGTTACATACGTCGTTAATGTGCAATTTATATCGTTGGCTTGGACATAAAGACGGCGACAGGCTCACCTACTGCGAATAACCCAAAAAGTTTTCGGTGAGAAGTGGGTCTTAAGATCTTAAGCGTTTAGACCTCTGCCTATCTTGTATTAGAAATGGCTACAAAATATTTATTTTTAAATTTTATCTGTGTCAACAATCTAATAATGCATGCGAGGTGAAACAATTTGTTTCAATTTTTTGACGACCTCGTAAGTGGCGTAAACACCGGGCTTTTAGGTTTCGCCATCTCGAGGTCCCGGGTTCGATACCCGGACGGTTCAATGTAGAAAATTTGTCGGGTCTGGGTGTTTGTGGTGCCTTCGTTGTTACCGATTCCCATACCACAAGTGCTTTAGCATCTTACATTGGTATCGGAGCAATGTATGTGATGTTGTCCCTATCTATATATGTACCTATTTATTTTATTAAAGAGTGAATTAATAAAATGAATTATGTAAAAGTGTGCAACATTCAATTTTAATAACATGCAATTTCACAAGTGACTACAATCGCAAGTATAGATAATAAATAAAGCATAGACAAAATTCAAGAGTCATAGAGCTTTCACCATAGACTACATTCTCTACGCATGCCACACCAGTACAACTAAGGGTAATCAATAAAAGGAACTCACATAGTTGCCCTGTCCCGACAGCCCGTAAGCGTCACATACGTTTCATCACTTTATAATATCATATTAATTGCCTTAAAAGCCTTAAGACTACGTTAGCGCAAGACTAAAGACGTCACAAACCCTTACAATCGTCCGTGATAGATTATCGAGTCGATTAAATCACATTCATTACTTTAAAAGCCTTACGAGTACGAACGCGTTCATGCCTATTGACGTCAGAAACCCTTACAAACGTCCATAGCCGATTATCGATATCGAATCGATTAAATGAGATTAACTACGTAAGCGCACAAACCTAGTGACGTTATCAATCCTTGAAATGGCCCATAGCCGATTATCGATATCGAATCGATTAAATGAGATTAACCACGTAAGCGCACAAACCTAGTGACGTTATCAATCCTTGAAATGGCCCATAGCCGATTATCGATATCGAATCGATTAAATGAGATTAACTACGTAAGCGCACAAACCTAGTGACGTTATCAATCCTTGAAATGGCCCATAATCGATTATCGATATCGAATCGATTAAATGTGATTAACTACGTAAGCGCACAAACCTAGTGACGTTATCAATCCTTGAAATGGCCCATAATCGATTATCGATATCGAATCGATTAAATGAGATTAACCACGTAAGCGCACAAACCCAGTGACGTTATCAATCCTGAAATGGCCTATAGCCGATTATCGATATCGAATCGATTAAATGAGATTAACTACGCAAGCGCACAAACCCAGTGACGTTATCAATCCTTGAAATGGCCTATAGCCGATTATCGATATCGAATCGATTAAATGAGATTAACTACGTAAGCGCACAAACCCAGTGACGTTATCAATCCTTGAAATGGCCCATAGCCGATTATCGATATCGAATCGATTAAATGAGATTAACCACGTAAGCGCACAAACCCAGTGACGTTATCAATCCTTGAAATGGCCTATAGCCGATTATCGATATCGAATCGATTAAATGAGATTAACTACGTAAGCGCACAAACCTAGTGACGTTATCAATCCTTGAAATGGCCTATAGCCGATTATCGATATCGAATCGATTAAATGAGATTAACTACGTAAGCGCACAAACCTAGTGACGTTATCAATCCTTGAAATGGCCCATAGCCGATTATCGATATCGAATCGATTAAATGAGATTAACTACGTAAGCGCACAAACCTAGTGACGTTATCAATCCTTGAAATGGCCCATAATCGATTATCGATATCGAATCGATTAAATGTGATTAACTACGTAAGCGCACAAACCTAGTGACGTTATCAATCCTTGAAATGGCCCATAATCGATTATCGATATCGAATCGATTAAATGTGATTAACTACGTAAGCGCACAAACCTAGTGACGTTATCAATCCTTGAAATGGCCCATAATCGATTATCGATATCGAGTCGATTAAAAAAAACTTGTCAAGTTGATAAAAAGTCACAATAGTCGAAAGATAGCATTTTTGATATTCGAATAAAGAGATTTAGATCGAATTTTATGCTGCACTCGATCATGTCTATCGATAAATCGATAACTCCCATCCGGAATTCATAATATCGATAATTGTATCTTCATGCATTCCTATTTCAGCTATGCCATGCTGTGCAAGCAGTCTCGTTCGAAACCAAACTTAAACCCAAATGAATCACTCAACTCGATATAAACATACATACATACATACATACATACATAGGGACAACATCACATACACCGCTCTGATCCCAAAGTAAGCAGCTTACGCACTTGTGCTATGGAATCGGAAACAACGAATGTACCACAAACACCCAGACCCGAGACAACGTAGAAAAAGTAAGTTTTCTACATCGACTCAACCGAGAATCGAACCATGAAAACCGGTGTGACTCTATCGTCCACGGTGGTCGCCTATATGTACCATATGTAATTCCGAAACCACTTAAATTACAAAATAACACCCCCTATAAATAGCTTAAAACTATTATATAACATTATAGATATTTGTTAATATTTTAGCATCCTAGCTTTAGCGTTTATTAGCAGTACAAACCAACGGGGAAGACAATATTGCGAAAAGTAAATTTAGTTACGCCTAGAGGGCGTCACATATTTGTTACAACATAATTAAATATCTTCACGCAATTCTCAATACAGGGGTAGACAGAGGTCAAGACACTTAAGTCCCTTTGATCCATCTATTACAGAAGATATTTTAGGGACAACGTGACAGGTGGTGAACCCGTCACCGTACAAAACAATTGTCACAAAATGTTACATTTTTTGCGGGATTATGAAGTAAAAACATTAAAACAAGGTTGAGACTTTTTTGTTACAAATTTGCAAGATTCACTTCATCTAATCATGAGGAATTAATAAGCACTCAGCGCCCTCTGTCTAAAAGTTTTCACATTTCTTCCCCATTGTTTTATCAATGTAGCTTCAAATACCAAACCACATTAGTTTCACAAGTCAATGCAAAGCCTTCATATGCTATTATTCAACAAACCATATACAGGATGTTTCATAAAATAATATTACTACAATATTACTGAATAGCGTAGCGAACTGAAGTTTTTACATCCTCTCTCCGTCTTGCTCCCTCTACTGTAGCAACCGACAGAGTCATTTTGTCTGGGACTACATCTATAGCCTCCCTCACTTGCAAACTCCTTCCATCTCGCTCCCACCAACACTAGCAACCGCCCGAGCTATAACCCACAGTAGGAAGGTTACAGCTATAACCCCTCACACTCGCACACTCCCTCAGTCTCGCTCCAACCTGAAGCAAGGAAGGTTACAGCTACAACCCTCCCTCTCACTCTCCCTCCGTCTCGCTCCCACCTGAAGCAAGGAAGGTTACAGCCCCCGACCTCTCACTCGCACACTCCCTCCGTCTCCGTCACGCTCCCACGCCCCACACACCCCACCCAGCCCGGAACCCGGGGCTCGGATACTCACGGCTATGGTGCCCTGGCGCGTGTACTTGGTGGAGGCGACGTACGAGGCCTTCACCGTCAGCACCACGGCGTTCATCAGGTTCTTGGCGGCCTGGATCAGCGAAGTGGCGCTGTCCAGCTGGTGAGGGGGGCAAGGTTGAGGACAAATAGAAAGAAAGAGAAAGAAAGAAAGAGTCCAGCTGGTGAGGGGGACGCGGTTGGGTTGAGGACAAATACACGGACGCAACGAAGTCGTCAGTGCTGGCTGCACGCATTTCCCGTGAGATAGGCAGGATGAGGTGTAGACAATTGAGTCACCGGACCCACATTTCACCGGAGCTCGTTTTGGGATGACGTGACAGGTGGCGAGCCCGTCGCCGTCTGTATATCCAAGCCAACTATATAAATCGTACATCACTTTTTAAGCCTTTATCCTGGGGATTGAACTCAAATCTTCTGAGTCGAATTCCGATTCTACACACTCGGCTCTCGTGACTAAACAAAAATAAATAAATATCTTCACGCAATTCCCAATACAGGGGTCGAGTCTAGACAATTAAGTCCCTGCGACCCACATTTCACCGGAGCTCTTTTGGGATAACGTGACAGGTGGCGAGCCCTTCGCCATCTTTATCTAAAGGCCAACGACATAAGTCGTACATAAGTTTTCTTCTGAGTCTTGATTATCTGTGTCGTGACTACAAACCACCAAAATAAAAATAACCTACACCTTTCATTATTTGCCGTGTGATTATGGCGTAAGAATATACCACCCACCCTTTTTTACCATGAGTGCCATAAGAGGTGACTATGGGATAAGCCAAAAAACATCTTTGGTTGGCCAACTCGTATTATGAACGATTGATATGAAGCAGGCAAACGCTAGCTCGGAAGACCTCTTTGAAGTCCAAAAAGTGGTACTTCGAGCCGGATTCAAATCAGCGACCAATCCGACCGAATAGTATGTCCATAAAAAAACACATGTGTGTTGGTGGTATATCCTTCTGAATACACCATCCTGTTCCTTCATATGGCTGTCGCTAGACGACTAAGGGAAAAAGCCCTGAAAATTCTTTTGGCTACCGACAGATCGCGAGATAACGCATCTCGAAAAACACCAAATTGAACTTCAGCAGATTTCTTTTACACACGTGATTACCGCCGCCCATGAAAATGTGCAATACCGGAGGAATAGCAGATGCGTTGCCGGCCTTTGGGAAAGGTATTGGCTCTTTTCTCCCTTAGTCGTATCGGTCCGGAAAAACCGATAAGCAGCGATCGCCAATCCGATTGCCTGGAGTAGACCTGTAGTGGACTTTTAAGGGTCTGATGATGATGATGATGACGATGAAGTGCCGCGACTCACCCCGCTGACGATCAGCTCGCCGGAGATGTTCTGCACGTCGGCCTTCACTTTGCTGGTGATTTGTATCTGGTGGCAGTAGAGCGCGATGCGCTGCAGGTAGGCCAGCAGGTCTTGCTTCGTGGACGACTCGGGGCACTGGGGGGAGGAGGGGGGAAGGGTAACACACATACGTGTATATATATACATATAAGAGAAAGAAAGTGTCTTCGCGGCATCACCAAAACTTGGGTAAACTGAGGACCCATCTTCCATCGAAGAATGTATTTTTGTTTTTCCGTCCGGTAGTTGGAAACCGTTGTGTAAGCCGCTCTTCCACGAAGGTCTTGCTCCTTATTGCTGAGATAACTTCGACAAATTCCCGAATAAAGCCTATTTGCCCACATTCCACCAGAGCTTTGGGACAACGTGAGAGGCGGTCAGGCTGTCGCCGTCTCTACGTCCAAAGCCAACGATATAAATCGTACATACGTAAGTTTTTTTTAATACCAGTCTACTGGAGATCACCCAAACCTTCTTCGGTACGAGCCCACTAGTTGCGGATCGAATTCGGTTCTCTAGAATCGAATTACGGTCACCCAACCATACTGCTATGGTGATTTATTTAAAGCTGAACACACAATCGCCAAGGTAAGCACCAACCTGCTCGGCGATCTCCCTAGTCAGCTTGTCCAGCTTGGTGCCGGCCTCCGAGATCTTCTTGGCTGCGTTGATCACGTCCATTGTGGTCTTCAAGGGTCCACGGCCTCTGCGAATGGAGGGTGAAATGAAATATTACATCTTCTTTACAGCCTATCCAAAGTCCACTGCTGAACTTAGGCCTCCCCCAAAGATTGCGACACAGAGCGGTCCTCAGTCAACTGCATCCCTCGTCTCCCCGCAACACTATGCAGGTCGTCGCTCCATCTCGTGGGGGGTCCTCCTACACTGCATTTGCCTGTACTAGGTTGCCACTCGAGAACCTTTCTTCTCCAACGCTTGACAGTTCTACGAGCCATGTGGCCGGTCCATTGCACACATCAGCGCGCTGATATTTAAATAAAATAAATAAATATCTTCACGCAATTCCCAATACAGGGGTAGACAGAGGTCTAGTCTAGACAATTAAGTCCCTTCGACCCACCTTCCACCGAAGATATTTTCAGGACAACGTGACAGGTGGTTAGCCCGTTGCCGTCTTTATGTCCATGCCAACGATGTAATTCGTACATAAGTTTTTGAAAAACTCATTGGTACTGCCACCTGGGGATCGAACTCGGGTCTCTTGACTCGAAATTCCGACCACCCAACCACTCGGCTATCGGCTGATATTTACTTATGAAATATTTAGCAATAATATATATAATTCTTTTGTCACGTTGTTAAGACATTCAAAAAAAATTTGGTAAACTAAGGTGTGGGTTTCACAGCACAGGAGTCGTCTGTGTCAGTGCCACACTCTAAACAGCAGTGCAGATACTTTATATCAGCTTCTATTTATGATGCCCTGGTACTTTAATGTTCTCTTTGGACAGACACAGGTATAGGACTCTTCAGACTTTGAGTTGTCTGGATCAGTACCACACTCTCACCCCATGTTTATTACTAAACAGCAGTGCAGATATTTTATATCTGCTTCTATTTATGATGCCCTAGTACTTTAATGTTCTCTTTGGACAGACAGGTGTAGGACTCTTCAGCCTAGGAGTAGTCTGTGTCAGTACCACACTCTCACCCCATGTCTGTAACTAAACAGCTGTGCACACACTTTATATCTGCTTCTGGTTGTGATGCCTTGGTACTTTAATGTTTTCCATAGGTCACGTAAAAAAAAACATGAGAAGTTTGGACCACACGACTGAAGTACAAAATTCTTTAGCTTCTTCTATATGTATTGATAAATTATATTTTTGAACAGTTTTTTTTTTTCTTTATTTTTCTTAGGACACGTAACTGGTTATGAGAAAAAGCCACCTCTCTCTCTCGCCCGTATAGTTATATAATATAAAAAACATAACTCTCTCTCTCTCTCTATCTTCACATACTGTCCCTCTCACCTTTCGACCGCCTCATCCGATCACACTTTTCGTGACGCTCTCGTCACGCTTTCGTCAAGCTTCACTTCCAGAGCTCACCTGGTGAAGTCAGTCATCTCCAGCATGATCATGCACATGTGCTTCGCCAGCATTATGATGTCGTTCCCGGCGTCGTCCCACTTGGCCACCTCGTTGTCGAAGGTCATCTTCTCCCTGCGGAACAGCTCCACCTGCTGCAGGATCTTGCGCTTGTCCTCCTCGGTCATCTTGCGCATGGCCTCCTGCAACGCGATCGTGTGGTATCGTCATAAACGCATAGATTGGAAAACTTTACGCAATTCCTAATACAGGGTTTGATGGTTTAGGCACGTTGAGCGAATGAGTGAAGACCGAATGGTGAAGACAATATATAGCGGGAAAGTTAACATTAAAAGGTGTCGAGGTAGACCGAGACTAACTTTCGAAGACCACGTGAGCAAATTGCTCGAAGAGGGAGGCTCAAGAGTACTCGGATGCCTAGACGTGCATGTATGAAGAAGATGATAAATCTGAAAGAAGCGAAAGAAGTATGTAGGGATCGTGACACTTGGCAATCTGTTCTCTCTGGCTACCCCGTCAGGGGTTGTGCGTGAAGATGAGTTAGTAATACAGGGTAGACAGAGATCGGATAGACGGAAGAGTCCTTTCGACTAACACTTCGCCGGTGATGTTTTTTGGGACAAATAGACAGGCAGTGAGCCTGTCGCCGTACATCGATAGGGACAACTTTGTAATATGTAATACCAATATATAGTGGTTATAAATACTGCCAAGTGCTACAGTGGATATCACAGTGTAAAGTTCTGGTGAGCCCGTAGCTGTCTTTAAGTCCAAGCCAACGATATAATTGGTACATAAATTATTGAGAAAACCCATTGGTACGAGCCGGACACCAGGGAATCGAAATCTGATCTCATGACTCAAATTCACCCAACTACTCGGCTATCGTGACATATAATAAATATGCATCCATCCAAGCATATTGTACCGTTAGCTTGGACACTAAGACGGCGACATGCTCACCACCTGTCACGCTGTCCCAAAACAGCTGCAATGAATGGAGGGTCAAAGGAACTTACCAGTCCAGCGTCCTGTTCACCCCAATACTGGTCAAAAGCGTTAAGAACAGACAAGTTTCCCCGGCGCAACTTACCCTGGCGTTTGTGATGCCGCTGATGTCGGGATATTCATCCACTCCATGCTCTCCAGTGTGGGCACTCGCTATGGAAAAAAAGAAGGATAAATTAATGATAAATAATACCTTCACACCATTCGAATTCCTGGGGTAGACAGAGGTCTAGACAATTAAGTCCTTTCAAACAAACACAATTTTTTTTTGGGACGTGACAGGTGGTGAACCAGTCGTCGTTTTTATGTCCAAGAGAAAGATGAAATCGTACATAAGTTTTGAAAAACCCATTGTTGCGCTTGGGATTCGAACTCAGCGGGAACCCACCTGGGATTCGAACTCAGCGGGTCTCTTGACTCGAATCCCGATCACCCAATCACTCGCCTATCGTGACTTAATGATAAACAAATAATAGTCAATATCTTCACAGATAGTCCCAGATAGGGTAGCCAGAGAGAACAGATCGCCAAGTGTTAACATACCTCTTTCGCTGCTTTCAAATTCATCATTCTCTTCATACACACTCAGTTCTCAGTTTCTCAGAGCTCTCAGTTTAGCTTTAAGCAAGGTATTAGGAACCATCAGCCACGTCACCAGAGTGTCACATTACAAGTCACGAAAGCCGTGTGGTTGGGTGATCGGAATTTCGAGTCAAGAGACCCGAATTCAATCCCCAGTTGGCAAGCTTGTACCAATGGGTTTTTTGAAAACTTATGGACGATTTATTTCGTCGGCTTGGACATTGAGACGGCGACTTGCTCACCAGCTGTCACGTTGTCCCGAAATCTTCAGTCGAAGATGGGTCGAAAGCACTTAATTGTCTAGATCTCTGTGTACCCCTGTATTGGGAATGGCGTGAACATATATATACGAACATACACATTTTAAACACATGCAGAAAACATTACACAAGACAAAGACATAACGCTACAAATTAAATATGTATAAGTATTATTACAAATATATATATCCTTAAGACAGGATATTATATATATTTGTAATAATACTTATACATAATGATAATGAAAGTGGACGAAGCGAAACAAGTATGTAAGGATCGTAGCAAGTGGAAAGAAGTGGTCTCTGCCTACCCCTACGGGAAAGAGGCGTGATGATATGTATGTATGTATGTATATATAATATACTGTTGGTATGCATGACGTTATAGAATGATTGATTGTAATTTGAAAGATGGATAAGCTTTGGAGCTGACAGGTGGCGCTGTATCTCTTTTTATTCTCTTTTAGAATTAGATTAAATGTCTGACACTGCGACCGTCAAACCGCTTGTCGAGCGTGATGACTATGGACAATTGTTACGGATGAGGTCTATTTTGCAATAAAAAAATATCTTCACATCATTCAGGCGTCAAGATTATGAAATCTTCTCGACCCACCTTCCACCGATGACGTTTCTTGGGACAACGAGAAAGGTGGTGAGCCTGTCGCCGTCTTTATGTCCAAACCAACGATATAAATCGTACATAAGTTTTGCAAAAACCCATTAGTACAAGCTTGCTACCTGTAGATTGAACTTGGTGTATTTTTGCACTGGACTTTTACAAGCCATGTATGAATGTATGTATTTTTTTATAGAAAAGGGAGGCAAACGAGCAGGCGGCTCACGTGATGGTAAGTGATTACCGCCGCCCATGAACATCCGCAATACCAGAGGCATAGCAGATTCAGGATTGTAGTAGGGGTGTGTGCACTCACCAGACGAAACGCAGAAGTTTGTTAGACTTCTTCTTCACGCCGGTATTCTGTGAGGTCGTGGTACTTCCCCGGTCGAGCCGGCCCATTCATGCAACAACAAAAGTTGATGCGTGGCTCTACCACTGTCCATATGTATGTATGTATGTATGTATGTATGTATGTATGTACGTATGCATGTATGTATGTATGTATGTATGTATGTATGTATGTATGAATGTATGTATGTATGTATGTAGCTACGTCATCATACTCACATCTGCTCCTGGTCTCCATCGTCATGTCTTCGACCGGTTCGAACTCTGTGTCGGTGTCTAGATCGTCGCTGGTCTACACATGCAGACAATAGGACATACGGACAAGTTTAGCATGCGATGACGGTAGGTGTGGTGGTCCCGCTGTTATACCGTAACCGTTGCGACGGTGACGCGTATATGAATAGGTCTTTACATGGATCATTTCGTAATTCGATGTACAATAATGGCAATGCGAATGTGAACGTGTCTTTATATGATCGATTCTTTTATTTAAAAACTTTTCTTTGCAACGTTTTCTTGAAGACCTATTCACTTTACGATAACCGTTACAAAGATTAACACATTATTACATGATGGGAGGTAGTGAAAACATTAACAGATACGTTCAAAACTGGAACTACTAAGAACATTTATGTGTAATTAAATATCTTGTGTATTATATTTTAAAATAATATATCTAATGAGTTTTCTTGTATTTACGCGAACACTACACATGTTAAAATTATAAATCTTTGGCCAGGCTATTAAGAGTAATAAAATAGGATCTGTTTTATTATCCTCGCAATAGAGAATCTATGTATTACTTATTCGGATTATTTTCGGATTTTATTGCGTTTTATTAGTTTTTAAACAATTTTTACTTCCCGTCGCTTCGGATGCTTTACAGCATCCGTGGTCACGGGGGGACTGAGGTCTTGAATCCCGCTGTCATTGCTACCTTCGGTTACCGTCAACTTTGATTTATTAATTTTGGATCCGATTTACGTGGAATTGTTTGTTAAATATCTATTAAAAACGCGATGAAATCCGAAAATCGTTTTATTTAACATATATAATGAGCTTCAGTAGCCTCATCGGGATGGCTCAGGGTGCAGACTGCGAATCATGACGGCACAAATTTGTGTCCGACATTCGACTATAGTCGTGAGACTATAGAGTGGTTAACAAGAATACTAGTAGTGTTTATTAACCATTTCTAGGATTTAAAACAAAAACATTGACTTGATCCGGCACGAAGGACCAAGATCGTGTTACTAGAAACCAATTCACTAACGTTAAAAACAATAGTATGATGACACGGAGAGTTCCAGTTTCGTACGTATTTGGTAAATACATGCATCATTAAAAGAAAAAACACAAAAGAATAAACAAAATCTCAGCCGGGGTAAACACATGGCATGAATTAGGGCGTGTGACAACAAAATACGACGAGCCCCATGTTACGGACATTCACGACTAAACGACAGCGCAGACAGGCAGGACAGACAAACAGACAGACGGACAGGCGTTATCCTCTCACATTTGCTCCTCGTCTCCAGCGTGTAATGCTCGTCCAGTTCCACGTCCTCCGGGTCCAAGTCCTCGTCGTCCTAGACACAGCGGTTCGAATTCAATGAAGATGAACACACGGTTGATTTTGAACCATCGGCGATTATTACCATATTCAACGTTCGTATAAGTCATCAACTTTGTGGAAAAATTTGAGGGAGACCTATGTTCAGCAGGGGAACTATAATAGGCCTTAAAGTACAAGAAAGAAGAATATGGGATAGTTATAATTATTTTATAATAAAAAAAAATCTTCACGCAAGTCCCAATACAGGGGCAGACTGAGGTCTAGTCTAGACAATTAAGTCCCATCGACCCACTTTCCACGTGATATAACAGAACACAAAAAGAAGATATTTTCGGGACAACGTGACAGGTTGTGAGCCCGTCGCCGTGTTTTAGTCCAAGCCAACGATATGAATCGTACATAGGTTTTTGATCAAACCTTTTAGTACGAGCTTGCCCCCTGGGGTTCGAACTCGGGTCTCTTGACTCGAATTCCGATCACCCAACCATTCGGCTTTCGTGACTCTACGGCTGTTTCTTCTTCATCAGAGGGACCTAGGGACCTAATTACAAACTGTTCATAAATTTAAATAAATACATACGCAGATTAGGACAACCGCACCTACATTGCTTTTATCCCAAAGTAAGTAAGCGTAAGACCTTGTTTTATGGAATTATAAGGTACCATAAATAGCCAAATATAAAATAATAACCCTTGACATGTCATCTTTATCTAATCGAAGAATAAACTATTTGGTGTGATATAAAGCCCAGTGCAGAAAATAGGTCTATTAGAATCTGGCTCGAAGGACCAATATTGAAAACTATTTTTGAACCGTAATAAATCGCAAATTATACGAAATTCAGAGGAAATATAAACTACATCCATAGCTATTTAGCCGAAGATAGCGTTCAAAACATATTCAGCCATGAAAATTAAAAAAATGCTGATGCGGTTCACTCATGCTCATTCTTCGTAGTAATTTTTAAGGCAGACCTGAGACCAGTCGAGATGTTACAGGCTATAATGAATGGCAAAGTGAAGAGACGACCTGCAAAATGTTGCGGGGAGTCAATGGATGCTGAGTAACTGAGCACCGTTCTCGATGTTAAACTATAGAGGTCTATATTCAGCAGTGGACTGTTAGTGGGTTGCCAAGAAGAACAACAGGAATCGTTGAGGGTAATTGGTAAAAAAAGTCAGTTGTCATCCAGCGAAGCGTTTCATTGACGCAAAACAACAACACGGTGACAGCGCTGAGATCCGAACCTGTCATTTCGAACTGGTGCCTAAAGGCCACGTAATTAGTATTAAAGTCAGTCGTCGTCCAACTCAGCGTTACATCAACACACCAAGAATCGAAACGAGAGTACATCATGTCCAAAGAGTGGAGTCCCAAAGACACCAGTCTATTCGCTCACCCTGTTCATCAGCACGGCCCTCCGTATCTCCCTCACGCCGTCGTACACCAGCCTGGACGCGTCGATGAAGTCGTTCTCGTCCAGGCCGGCTCCGGCGCCACTGCCCAGGGCCGATACTGCCGCGTCCACTCGGACTGCGAACTTCGACATCACTGTGGAAGAAGGGAATTCAAGTTTAGCCGATTCTCTGGGATTAAGTCTAGTAATAGTATATAATAAAATAAATATCATCATGGAATTCCCAATACAGGAGAAGACAGAGGTCTAGTCTAATCAAATCAAATCATTTATTCATCGACATAAGAAAATACATTGGTTTAACAATAGTCATTTTTAATCTACCACCGTTTGGTAATGAGGTTCCTCTAACGGAGAAGAAACAGGCGAAAGAAACTCCATAGGTTTCCTCTTTTTTTGTCAATATTTTTAACAATATAATACATTATACAAATATAATATGATATTTTCTAGAAATAGCTTGACATCTAGACAATTTTGTCTCTTCGACCAACCTTCTACCGAAGATATTTTCGGGACAACGTGACAGGTGGTAAGCCCGCCGCAGTCTTTATGTCCAAACCAACGATATAATTCGTACATAAGTTTTTTGAAAAACCCATTGTTACGAGCCTGCCACCTGCAGATCGAACTCGGGTCTCTTGACTCGGAATTCCGACCACCCAACCACGCGGCTATCGTGACTTTCATTTTCGGTATTTCATACTCGGGACAGATGGCGAGGCCGTGCTTATAATCTAATAACACAAATATTATTTATAACATTGTCGGGATGTTAATCAAAACGGAGTCATTAACATAGAAATCTCATAAATAATGATATTGCGACACAAAAATACCGGGGACGAGGAAAAATATGATGATCGGAATGTATTAAGCAATTATTTGTTTCATATAATTCGAACCTTGGCCTGTGGCCCAGCGCCCGTGACCCGAATCATCTACATAACAATATGGATTTATTAAACTAGCTAGCTAATGCCCGTGGCTTTGTTTTCCTTTTGTTAGGAGTAGGGTAAACGAGGATCATAAAAATACTGGCGGGTTTGAACTTTGCGACTTCCGCCGTATTGAGGCAATGCTCCGAGACACGCTAGGTGCGAGTTCAAATCCTGGCCGTGTCAGGTTTTATATCATCTTCAACCATTTTCTCAAGCAAAAGTCTAGAAATTCTAGCCTGCCGTTGTGGTAGTGGGTATGAGCACGCCGTCTGGGGTTCGAACTCGAGACCCCTGACTCGAAATTCCAACCACCCAACCACTCGGCTATCATCCCGGTGAGGAATTTAGCTTCTCCTATAAGCAAGATTTGTTATAATTACCACCTTTCACACGCGGTTTGCTACCTATAAAATAACAATAAATATCATGACGCCATTCCCAATGCAGGGGTAGACAAAAGTATATACACTGAAGTCTTTTTGACCAACCTCCCACCGAAAACGTTTTTTTGGGACCACGTGACAGGTGGCGAGCTCGTCGCCGTCCATGTCCAAGCCAACGATATAAATCGTAGATAAGTTTTTGAAAAACCCGTTGGCAGCCTTGAGGATCCAAATCGTACGTCACTTGCCGCACAGGCCAACTCTCCGAAAGAAATTCCGACCACCCAACCACTGGGCTATCGTGGCTATAGTCTCGTATGGGCTATAGCATTTAGCTGAGTATGGTCTATTTGTCATGTACGCCACACAGCGCACCAACTTATGTGTGATCGACCTGTGTATTTTTCACAACAGTTGTCTTCGTTTGTCTTTTGTCTTTGTGTATTTTTGTAAAATATACACACTCAAGATGTTCATATAGTTTGATCACGGTGTGGTTTATTAGTGCAATAAATTTTTCTTTCTTTCTTTTTTCTTTCTTTAAATCAGAGGGAGTCAGAGGGGTCATGACTCAAATTCCGATCACCCAAACTATCATAACCACCTATCTGTTTCGTTTTGCGTTCTCCTTTTCTAAATAGCAAAGCCTAGTCTGAACTTACAAATGTATATAGATACTACCGTACGATTACGGCGTAAAATGTCACACTTTATAATTACATCGTTGGCTTGGACATAAAGACGGCGACGGGCTCACCACTTCTCACGTTGTCTCTAAAATATCTAAGTTGAAAAGTGGGTCGTAGTGACTCAATTGTCTAGACTAGACCTCTGTCCACCCCTGTATTGAGAATCGCGTGAAGATATTTAATATTAATTTTTAATGTATGGTCGGGATATATACATATGTAAGATGATGTTCCATGTTATGTAACCACTGGGCAATGTGGTTGTCGCTCGAGGCGAACGAGCGGTGATGATTGAAGAAGAAAAAAGAAATTACGCAACGCGTTTCGCCACCGCCGACCCACGGCTTCGACACTGACCTTATCCACGATGAACTGACATGATAAACACGGCGAGAGCGATTCTGTCTGTACGTAAATGGACGGTGTTATTGTGTTTATTATTAAAATAAAATTCACGCAGCCGACCCAAAATCAGTGACGGGATTTGGATGGAGAATCAAATGAAATCAAATAACTTATTCATCGACAATATATTACATTCGTTTATCGATAGTCATTTGTTTAATCTACCACCGTTTCGCAATGAGGTTCCTCTGACGGAGTAGAAACTGGCGAAAGAAAAGAGGTATACAAGAGTACAACAGTAAACATATATCTTCACGCCTTTCCCAATACAGGGGTAGACAGAGGTCTAGACGATTAAGTCCTTTCGGCCTTCCTTCCACCATACAAAATGTTATACGACATTTTCTAGAATTCATAGCTCCGGAGCGATCACCTCATTCTCATGGGTTACTGTCATTAATATATTCATTTATATTATATTAATATCATAGCGTAATTTTTTGACAACAAGTAAAACTTGATCTTAGACCGCAACATTGCTTACATTGCTCCGATCCCAAAGTAGCTAAAGCACGCGTGTTATGGAATGAGAAACAACGAAGACACCACAAACACCCAGACCCGAGACAATGTAGAAAGTGTTTCCTACATTGACCCGACCGGGAATCGAATCGGAAATGGCCATGAAAACCGATGGGTGCGCCACTCGCCCACGTATATCTCCGAATAGTATATCTTATGTAGATTAGTAAACACAGATTTGAATCTATCAAGGGCGCCGCATCGAGATATAAATCAGTCGACTTGGTCTCCATGTAAAAAATAGTTAAATAATCTCATCTTTGGTATCAGAGCAATGTATGTGATGTTGTCCTTGTCTATGTATGTATTTATTTATTTATTTATGTTATTCATAATAAACACAGCGTAAAACACTTGGATAATCTAAGACGTCTTTATTTCTGTATGTCAGTATTATCATTATCAAAAGTCACGATAGCCGAGTGGTTGGGTGGTCGGAATTTCGAGTCGAGTGACCCCGAGTTCGATCCCCAGGTGGCAGGCACTTTAGACGGCTCACCACCTGTCACGTTGTACCAAAAATATCTTCGGTGGTAGGCGGGTCGAAAGGACTTAACTGTCCTAGATCTCTGCCTACCCCGTATTGGGAATGGCGTGAAGATATTTATTTATATTATCATTTATCGTTATCAGCGTCCATTGAGAGATATTACTACTAATATTTATTATTATAACTAGATTAGGTAAAATATATAAATTTTAATGTTTGAATCTTATATAAATAATAATAAATACTAATTTATTTGCCAGAATTATTTTATTTATTTGTACACAAGCAAACCTTTTTTTTACTTCCCTAATAATAATTGACGATCTCTGTTGACGACTGGCATACACGTCGGTTTT
The DNA here is from genome assembly GCA_029286605.1 of Sericinus montela. NCBI lineage: Eukaryota > Metazoa > Arthropoda > Insecta > Lepidoptera > Papilionidae > Sericinus > Sericinus montela. Next base: position 965,890 of record JAGSMR010000068.1, on the reverse strand, counting down.
CAAGGCGTCACTAGCTCCGAGTTCACGGGTTAGATTCCCACTTAGGTCAATGTAGAAAAACCACTTTTTCTACGTTATTAATACTGTCCCAAAAATGTCTTCGGTGGAAGGTGGATCGAAAGGACTTAATTAGTATAGACCTCTGTCTACCCCTGTATTGGGAACGGCGTGAAGATATTTATTTATTTATTATTTCTTATACGCCTCTCAACGCACCCACGGAAAGTGAGTGACTCACTCTTCGAAACGACATGATAATTGTCGATACGGAACCAATAAGTAATTCTGCGCCAACTACATAAAGCGCATACTTTGCATTCTAACAGCGTAAACAGCAATACAATTACGCGCGGAGTAAAAAAACGCCCAAAAGGTCAAGGACGCGTGGCATCCTGCCGCATACGATTGACCTTTTGACGCGCAGATCGGCATTTTTCCGTTTTAATACGCCGGCTGGGTGACATTCGATTGTATTTCAAGGATACACATAGCACAGACATGCATTAATTTAAAAAAAATTACATGGAGCCACGATAGTCTAGAGGTGGGGGTGATCGGAAATAGAGACGAGAGAACCGAGCTCGATCCCCAGGTGGCAGACTCGGTTTTTCAAAATTTATGTACGACTTACATCGTTGACTTGGAAATAAAGACGACGATGGGCTTACCACATGTCACGTCGTTTCGAAAATATCTTCGGTGGAAGGTCGGTCGAGGGGACTTAATTGTCTAGACTAGACCTCTGTCTACCCCTGTATAGGGAATTGCAGGTGGTAGCTCGTACCAATAAATAGGGTTTTTCAAAATTTATGTACGATTTACTTTGTTGGCTTGGACCATATAGACGGGCTCACCACCTGTCACGTCGTCCCAAAAATAAATGTCTTGGTCGGAAGGTGGACCGAAAGGACCTAAATGTAAGGACCTCTGTTTCAAATCAAATCAAATCATTTATTCACCGCCATTAGAATGTATATTCGTTTATCGATTAAGTTTTTAAATTCGTCATTTTCTTTTAAGGTATCTAATAAGGTTCTGGTATTTGAAAGGGACGAAGAAAGAACGAAGTGCGAAATTTGGGTAAATCAGGAATGTCTAGAACAGGTGAATGAAATTGTATACTTAGGGAGTGCGTTTAGCCGGGATGGAAGATGTGATTTAGATGAGGACAGGCGTGTCGCTGCCGGGAACAAAGTCAATGGTGCCCTGACTGCGTTAATCAAAAGGCAAATCGTAGTTAAACGCTAGCTTATAATGTTAAAAAAAAATGGCAAGGCGTTGTGAAAAGTGCACGCCTTGCAATACATAACGCAGTGTTGGTACCGACTTTGTTATATGGCAGCGAAACCTGGGTATGCCAGAATAAGCATAAAAGCAGGTTGAATGCAGTGGAGATGCGATCTCTTCGTAAAATGTGCGGCCTTACCATGGCCGACCGAAAGCGAAACGAAGAGATTCGCAATATGACAGGCTTGAAAGATGACCTTGTCTCAAAAATGGATAAGGGCGTGCTTCGATGGTTTGGGCACGTTGAGCGAATGAGTGAAGACCGAATCGTGAAGAAAATATATAGCGCGAAAGTTACCATTAAAAAGTGTCGAGGTAGACCGAGACTAACTTTCGAAGACCACGTGAGCAAATTGCTCGAAGAGGGGAGGGTCAAGAGTACTCGGATACCTAGACGTGCATGTATGAAGAAGATGATGAATCTGAAAGAAGCGAAAGAAGTATGTAGGGATCGAGACACTTGGCGATCTGTCCTCTCTGGCTACCCCGTCAGGGATTGTGCGTGAAGATAAAAAAACAATCTAATCTACCACCATATCCTAATGAGGTTCCTCTCTAACGGAGAAGAAGCAGGCGAAAGAAACTACTTAGGTATCCTCTTTTTTGGTCAATATTTTTTATAATAAAAAATAAAAATAAAATATCTTCACGCAATTCCCAATACAGGGGTAGACAGAGGTCAAGCCAAGCCCCTTTGACCCACCTTTGACCACCTTCCACCGAAGATATTTTCGGGACAACGTGACAGGTGGTGAGCCCCTCGCCGCCTTTATGTCCAAGCCAACGATGAAATTCGTACATAAGTTTTTGAAAAACTCATTGGTACTGCCACCTAGAGATCGAACTCGGGTCTCTCGACTCGAAATTCCGACCACCCAACAACTCGGCTATCCTGACTTATAAATATAATATTATGTATTTTATTTTTTTATAATATGTATTATACAAATGTGATGCGACATTTTTTTTAGAAATAGCTTGGGAGCGATCACCTCATTCCCAGGGGTTACTGTCATTAATATATTCGTTTATATTGTAATAACCCTTATAAAGTTTTCCTTTAATAGACAGGCTTTGCAGATTTACCGATTTTGTTGTAGAAGCGTATAAACCGCCCTATGAACGAGTTTCTTAATATTGGAAATGGTGTGTGAAGTTAGTTTTAACACTCCTGCTTCATGGCCCGAAACAACGTAGAAAAACACCTAGATCCGAGACAATACAGGTCTCGGGGTTAGGTGTTTGTGGTACCTACGTTGTTTCTTATTCCATAACACATAACACGCGTGTAAGTAGCTAAAGCACGCGCGTTATGTTTGGGATCGGAGCCATGCATGTGGTGTTGTCCCTATCTATTTATTTTTTTATATATTTCACTATCAACAACGAGTCACGATAGCCGAGAGGTTGCGTGGTCGGTATTTCGAGTCGTGAGAGCCGAGTTCGATCCCCAGGTGGTAGGCTCGTACCGATTGGATTTTCAAAAACTCATGTACGAATTTCATTGTTGGCTTGGACATAAAGTCGGCGCCGGGCTCACCACCTTCCACTTTCTCCCAAAAATATCATCGGTTGAAGATCAAAGGGAGTCAAATATCCCTGTATTGGGAATGGCGTAAAGATATTTATTTATTTATTCATTATCAACACAGCGTAAAACACTTGAATAATCTTAACGGACGTACGGACGTCTTTTATTCTGTATGTCAGTATTATCTTTGTCACTTTGATTGTGAGATATTGAAGAATTACAGCTGCCTTTTATGTTTTTATATTTTCACATGGTTCTGGATAGATTTTTTCTTTATCAAAGTGAAACTTCTTTTCACGCTCATAACTTGGGGAGTGTAGTTGTGAATGCTTGCTGAAAGCACTACTAAAAGTATGATCGGGCGAGGCGAAGGACAGTTGAGAGAGAGATATAAGATGATGAAGATAGAAAGAGAGTTACGTTTGTGTTTTACTGTGGGAGCAAGAGAGTGGGAGCAAGCCGGCTCTGGATGTATATGGCACCTTCGTTGTTTCCGATTCCAAAACACAATTATTTCAGCTTCATACTTTGGGAATCAGAGTAACGTATGCAATGTGTCCATAACTTTGTATTTATCTATTCATATAAATTGGAGAACGCCTGTCTATCGGACCTTTTTTTATAGAATAGGGAGGCAACGAGCTGGCTCACGTGACGTAAGTGATTACCGCCGTCCATGAACATCTGCAATACCAGAGGCATAGCAGATGCGTTGTCGGCCTTTGAGAATGGTATAGGCGCTTTTTTGAAGGTCCTTAAGCCGTATCGGTCCGGAAAAATCGCAGTCTACAGTACATTCCATAAAGTGCAAGTGCGTGGCAGAAAATTCCGCGAAAACGCATTGTGGCGGAATGCCAAGCATCTAGATGGTGTAGATGGAATTTTTTACTATGCCGTAAGGTACGACGCTATTGTATGGACTTGTTGTATAGAAATAAAGACAGTATGCAGCAGGACATGCAGACAAACGTTCTAGAAAAGCGCTCCACGCGGAACCCCAAATACATATGAACGTAGACGTATGCACGAAACATCAGATAGATATCTTTTATCAATCACTCGATGTATTATCTAAGAGTAAAAAGAGTCCTCCAAAAAATACAATTGATTCGAAAATTCTAATGCAACCATGAAGGTTGTGCTGCTGTTGGTATGTGCGTCAGCTGTGTGGGCTACGCCGAGACTGGACCCTTTGGTGGCAACGAAGAAGGGTCTGATACGAGGTCTGCAAGCCTCCGATGGAGACTACTCCATGTTCATGGGGATACCATACGCGATGGTCAACGAGAGCAATCCGTTTGGGGTGAGTCACCACACACACATCCATGGATGTCGTAAGAGGCTACAAAGCGATGAAGCACCACAAAACGGGTGATTTAGAGTTAGGACCACCTCTAAAAAAAATTAAACAAACCACAGCCTGAATTGTGCGAGGTGACAATTACCAATCTCCATGCCAAACGTGGAAGCCTTCTTACGAGATTTCTTTCGTAAGTAGGCTTATAAACTCCTATAATTCTCCTATACCTTAGTCCTCTCTTTATCCTCTAAATTTATCGTTTTAATTATAATTTCATTCTTCCAGCCCTCCATACCATACCCTGACTTCGAGGACATCTTCGATGCCTTCGACGACTCTGCAATATGCCCGCAAAAGGAAAAGTTCCAAGGTCTAATAGTGGGTACACTCGATTGCCTCCATCTGAATATTTATGTCCCAAACAAGGCAACCACAAAGAAACCCTTACCTGTCCTCGTCTGGTTATATGGCGGTAGATTTCAGAGAGGTTTCGCTGGACGCTACGTGCAAGGACCTAAGTATTTGGTGAAGCATGACGTTATCCTTGTAACTGTCAACTACCGCGTGGGTCCTTACGGATTCATGTGCCTGAACACACCCGAAGTACCTGGGAATCAGGGTTTGAAGGATCAGCTGAGCGCTTTGCGATGGGTGCAAGATAACATTGATGTGTTTGGAGGTGATGCCAGTATGGTGACTTTAATGGGGGAGAGCGCGGGAGGAGCGTCAGCGGATTTCCATCTTTATTCAGAACAAGAGAAATTATTTGATAAAGTTATTATACAAAGTGGAACAACATTTGTTCCGTGGACGTTTGAGGAAGCAGACAGAGACGCGCCCATGAAAATCGCCGAGCATCTGGGATTGCTTACCGAAAACAACGCAGAAGCGATGATAATCCTTAACACCGTCGAACCAAAGTTAGTAGTAGCGGCGGCAATGGAACTGTCTCTAACGTTCCAGCCTTGCGTTGAAGAGGACTTTCAAGGTGTGGAGAAATTTGTACAAAGGCACCCCATCAACAGTGCCATACCAAAGGTTAAAAGCACTCGAATCCTGATGGGTTACAACAGCCAAGAGATGCTGTATACGTTCAGAAACAATGAGTTTGACAGCTCTGAAGGTTCAGACGTGTTTAAGAATGCTTTAACACTAACTTTCGAATCGAGCGTGAGCCATGATCTGGAGACGCTCGTCCGCCAATTCTATATCGGCGATGAGGAAATAACAGACGAGATGAAATGGGAGCTGACAGATTTTCTATCTGACTTCTACTTTAATCACCCATCACACAGAACTTTGCAGAAATATCTAGAGAACTCTGGAGCGGTCTACCATTACATATTCTCATATAATGGCGGCAGGAACTACAACAAGCTGGTGCACAACATAACAGTAGGTGGCGCAGCCCACGCTGATGAGATAGGTTACCTTTTTGATTTAGCATTCGTCACCGAGACGCCATCTGACGAAGACCAGCTCGTCACCGACAGAATGACAACATTGTGGACCAATTTCGTCAAATTTGGGTACGTATTAACAACTACTAACCTGGGTGATTCTCAAGACTTTTACACATATTTTCTGATTATGAACCTTCATATTTAATACACACAACATAAAGCTTTACTACTTTAGATGTGAAACTATGGTTCCTTACTTTAGGGATTCCATAATTTTTCTGTTTCGGCCTATCCTATCTACTTCTATAGCCAATCAGCACTTCCGTTACCATTTTACACGTTTGAGTAATTTTACAACTTAGTGGTCAGGGTTGACAGCACTTCTGTGAACTTTTTGCCTCACTCTTCTCCTTTTACTATCACATTTCACTTGTCATCTCGCCCAACAAACAAGTGAATCATTAATAAAAATCTTTCAGAGACCCCACTCCAGAGACATCCGACCTCCTGCCTGTGAAATGGACACCCATCAGCAAGGAAATCCTGAACTACCTGGACATAAACAATGAGCTGTCTATCAAGAGGAGGCCGTTCCACGCCCGCATGGCTTTCTGGGACCTGTTCTTTGTGATGAACAGAAATTTCCTGAAGGGCTTCGAACCAGATGCGACACACAAATGAATAGACAACAACTATATACCATTACGATATTTTTGTACTTATAGTATAATAAATTGATAAGTTATTGATTGAAAGTATTACTGCGCCAACACATATACATAAGTACATATACATCACGTCCCATTCACTTCGTAGGAATAAGCAGTTGGCAACATCCTTACACTTCCTACGATGCTGAAAAACTGTCTTTAGAAAGTTCCTATCTGTCAGTCAGGAACTGTCTTTACTGTCTTTCGCTTCGTCTACTTACATCAGATTCTTTATACATGCACTTCATTTAACTTGATCTTTATACTTTTAACATAATCTTCATTCACAACGTCCTGAACTTTATCGAGCAACGTTTGCTTTGATATTTACTTGCCGCTTCAACACAAAACAGTTTCATCCTTCCAATTCGCGCTTTATGTATTAGAATATCTTTTATTCAACTGTTTATATACTATGAAAACCATCTAAGCGTATCTTTTTCTCAATTTCAGTCACTTTGATCTCTAATAGAATCATTTATCTTATCACGGCTTGGGTAGCACTAACTTCATGATTAATTAATTAATAATTTAAATAAAAAAATATATCTTCACGCAATTCCCAATTCAGGGGCAGACAGAGGTAGAATAGACAATTAAGTCCATTCGACCCACTTTCCACCGCAGATATTTTCGGGACAACGTGACAGGTGGTGAGCCCGTCGCCGTCTTTAAGTCCAAGCCAACGACATATAAGTCGTACATAAGTTTTTTGAAAAACCCATTGGTACGAGCCTGCCACCGAGGATCGAACTCGGGTCTCTTGACTCGAAATTCCGATCACGCAACGAATCGGCTATCGTGACTATTATTAATAATTTAGATTAATCAAGATTAATAATTTAACAAATTAAAAACTGCTAATGATACTGTATCGACAGCCAAAATACTTCATTCACCGTATTCTGTCATATGGTGTTTTACTGTCGGCATCTGCTGCTAAAATGGAAACAATGTACGATTTGCAAAAACAAACGATTCAGGCCCTTCAGAACCTGGAACCGCGCGAGTCACTTCGCGTCTTATTTAAATATACTCCGTCGGACACTTCCGTCGTTATGTAGTAGAAGTAGGAAGGTTTTTTGATTGATTTGATTTAAACGAGCATAAATTTGTGTTTCACCAAGTTTCAAATTTGACACTCGGCGACACGGACACTAGACAGACCCATGAACCACTCAATCCGCCGAGTTATCGTACTACATAAAATTATTACAAAATGGTGGCTTGATTTAAAAGGTTTTTTACTTTAAGGTTTTTGATTTTAAAGGTAATTATAGATTGATGAAATCTCTCTTATTTTTAATATTATTTTATTTGACGACCTCCATGGACCAGTGGCGTAAACACTGGCTTTCGATGTGTCGCCATCTCGAGGTCCAGGGTTCGATTTACGGTCGGGTCAATGTAGAAAAATCACTTTTTCTACATTTTCTCGGGTCAAGGTGTTTGAGGTGCCTTTTCTATTTATTTAGTCTATAAATTAATTTAAGAATTTGTAATTAAATTCTTAAATTAATTTATAAACTAAATAAATAGGAAAGGTCTAAGAAAGTACCCTTATAGGTACATTCTTAGACCTTTATTCAGGAATGACATATATATATATATATATATATATATATATATATATATATATATATATATATATATATATATATATATATATATATATATATATATATATATATATATATGTATATATATATATATATATATATATATATATATATATATATATATATATATATATATATATATATATATATATATATATATATATATATATATATACACATTTATATACCTGTATTGGGAATGGCGTGAATATGTTAAAATAGATAAATTATCGTGTGGTATTGACATAATAATATCATCACCATCATGACCCACTTTCTTCTCGAGGATGTCATAAGAGAGGACTACGGGAAAAGCCTTCAAACATTATTTCTATCATGGTTACCAACAGACAACATCTCAAAATACACCAGAGGTACACCAGGGTACAGCGGAACAGTAGCAGGCAGTAATGGCAAGATTCCTGGTATTAAATGGTACTGGGATCGCCAATCCGTTTGGCAATCGTGGCATTATGTTAACCGTTCCTCAAGGGAAGTAAATCTGGATGTGCTATAGTCATTTCTAAAGTCCCACAAGGGTTAATTCTGGGGCCTGTTTCATTTATTTCATCTATAAATGAAATTTATGTCCATATTTAAATACTAAATTTTTTTATAGAAGAGGGAGGCAAACGAGCAGGTGGCACACGTGATGGTAAGTGATTACCGCCGCCCATCAACATCTGCAATACCAGAGGAATAGCGGATGCGTTGCCGACCTTTAAAAATATAATAATAATATAAATATAGTAATTTTCTAATTAAAGCAGATGAACAAAAATTTAAACTATTGAATCTCCTGGTCTACTAAATATCTTTACGAAATTCCCAATACAGGGGTAGACAGGGGGCTAGTCTAGACAATTAATTCCCTTTGACCCACCTTCCACCGAAGATATATTCGAGACAACGTGATAGGTGGTGAGCCCGTCGCCGTCTTTATGTCCAAGCCAACAATATAATACGTACATAAGTTTTTGAAAACCTCATCGGTAAGAGCCTGCCACCTGGAGAACGAACCTTGGTCTCTTGAAATTCCGTCCGCCCAACCACTCGGTTATCGTGACTTATTATTGATAATTAAACATACATAAATAAATATATGATGTTTCTGATTTCCAAATCACAACAAGTGCTTTAGTTGTAAAGTAATTAGACTTTGGGAGCAGAACATGGTGGTATATGTTAACTATGATTCTAAGACTTTCCCCTAGATCCTTAGGACACCCAAGTGAAGAAAGGTGATGGTGACTTTATTATCCTGGTACCCAATGGAGCCTGTAACTACATCGACTCTTTGCCTTAATAACTTTTCACCACGAATTTTTGTTGATTTTAAGCATTTTGTTGCTAAATTTATTCATTTATATTCACGCACAGTTCCTGAAAGGGTAGCCCGAGAGAACAGATCGCCAAGTGTCACGATCCTCGCTTCTTTATGATTCATCATTTTCTTTATACATGCACGTCTAGGCTCTTTACCGAAGAGGGGAGCTCTTCGAGCAAAATTGTTGTTGTAAACTCTTGTTGCCAAATAAATGGGAAATTTCAAAAAAACAAATGAAAAGCTCAAGATTCGAATTCGCACCCGTGAAGTACCGGGACTTTAAGTCCGAGCCACCGTGTCCAATACGCAACTGTTGAAATAATCAATATCTCATCTGCGTTTCTAATCTGTGATCCTGATACACGTCGCAAACTTCGATAAGAAAAGACAGATTTGGATTGACACGATACGGCGAAGGTCGAGGGCGAATCCGTTTAATTTTTTTTTCAATTTCTCCATTTATTATCCAACCAGAACTGGGGACGAAAGACATCTAAATAATTATGTCTTTTCGACTCACCTAACGCCAAAGTTTATTAGGGAAAAAAGGTGATAGGTGGCGAGCCCATCGCAACTTCGCATTTATTTAACTAAATAAATTAAAAATTTTTCAAGACAGGGGTAGACTAAGGTCTAATCTTGACTATTAAGTCCCTTGGACCCACCTTCCACCGAAGATATTTTCGGGACAACGTGACAGGTGTTGAAACTGTTGCCGTCTTTATGTCCAAGCCAACGATAGAATTTGTACATAAGCTTTTTGAAAAACCCATTGGTAAGAGCCTGCCATCAGGCGATCGAACTCGGGTCTCTTGATTCGAAATTCCGAACACCCAACCACTCGGCTGTCGTGACTCTCAATCACACGTATGAAACGACGCATCACGTAGATATCTTTTATCAATATCAAACACTCGAGCCACTATCTAAACGTTTAAAGAGACCTCCAAAATAGATGCAACCTCATTCAGAAATTTTATAGCAACCATGAAGGTTGTGCTGTTGTTGGTATGTGTGTCAGCTGTGTGGGGTACGCCGAGACTGGACCCTTTGGTGGCAACGAAGAAGGGTCTGATAAGGGGCTTGCAAGCCTCCGATGGAGACTACTCCATGTTCATGGGGATACCGTACGCGATGGTCAACGAGAGCAATCCGTTTGGGGTGAGTCATTTGACGACATAGGAATACACAAAGAGAACAAGCCATCGAAACTTACTTATTTGACGGCTTGTAAAGACCACTGTACCGTGTGGTAGTGGTGTCAGAATACTGCCACTCCCTTTCTTCCCGTGGGTGTCGTAAGAGGTGACTATGGGAAACTGCCTTGAATATCGTTATGGCTATCGATAGATGGCGGGACAACCATCTCTAAAAATATTAGATCGAAGATGGGCAGCAGCGTCTGAGGTGCGTGTGGTCTGATGCTACGATCGCGTGGATATGGAATGCACAAGGAAGAAGCCTATGTCCTGCAGTGAACTTTAGTGTGTATGTATGTATATAAAGTTAATTTCAAAACATAGCCCTTACGGAGGATTAGCCATAACTTATACTTACTTTAAGAACCAACACGCACGCACTGACGCGCTCTGGTCGGTAACCACTAACCATCAAAGGAGCCCATTGCCCATTGCCCATATACTAGGCGTATCTACAGAAAGGTCCCTACAGGTCTATATTTTATCTAATCTTGGTAATCTTGTTCCTCCAGCCGTCTGTACCATACCCCGACTTCGAAGACGTCTTTGAAGCCTACGACGACACTGCAATATGTCCGCAGAAAGAAAAGTTCCACGGTCAAATAGTGGGTACACTGGATTGCCTCCACCTCAATATTTTTGTCCCTAACAAGGCGACGATTAAGAAACCCTTACCTGTCCTCGTCTGGATATATGGAGGTAGATTCCAGAGAGGTTTCGCTGGACGCTATGTGCATGGACCAAAGTTTTTGGTCAAGCATGACGTTATCCTAGTAACCGTCAACTATCGCGTGGGTCCTTACGGATTCATGTGCCTGAACACACCCGAAGTACCAGGGAATCAGGGTTTGAAGGATCAGCTGAGCGCTTTACGATGGGTGAAAGATAACATTGATGTGTTTGGAGGTGATGCCAGTAAGGTGACTTTAATGGGAGAGAGCGCGGGAGCAGTATCTGTAGATCTCCATCTTTATTCAGAACAGGAGAAATTATTTGATAAAGTTATAATACAAAGCGGAACAGCATTATGTCCATGGGCGTTTGAGGGATCAGACAGAGATGCGCCAATGAAAATGGCTGAGCACCTGGGTTTGCATACAGATAACAACGTGGAAGCTATGAATTTCTTGAAAACCATTGAGCCACAATTAGTAGTTGCGGCGGCAATGGAACTGTCTCATACTTTCCGGCCTTGCGTTGAAGAGGACTTTGAAGGTGTTGAAAAATTCATATCAAGGCACCCCATCAACAGTGCCATACCAAAAGCCAAAAACACACGAATCCTGATCGGTTACAACAGCCAAGAGTTGCTGTTCACCTATGGAAACATGACGTCTGATAGCTATGAAGGATTCGACGTGTTCAAAGATTTATTGCCACTAGCTTTCGACTTAAGCGAGAACGAGGATTTGGAAAAACTCGTTCGCCAATTCTATATAGGCGATGAGGCAATAACAGAAGACTTGAAATGGGATCTGATGGACTTTGACTCTGACTTTACCTTTAATCATCCATCACACAGAAGCTTGCAGAAGTATCTAGAAAACTCTGGAACGGCATACCTCTACATATTCTCATATGCTGGCGGCAGGAACTACAACAAGATAGTTTACAACGTTACAGAGGGAACCGCAGCCCATGGCGATGAACTAGGTTACCTCTTTGATTTGTCATTCGTGACTGAGACACCTTCAGAGGAAGACCAGCTCGTCATCGACAGAATAACAACAATGTGGACCAATTTCGTCAAATTTGGGTACGTATTAACAATTTCCAACCTGCATGATTCTAAGACGTTTATAATAGTTATTCCACATTCATCACGAAATACCAGCCGCGACTATATAAATGAGAATTTAATGGTAATGGAAATAGGAGAATATATGGAACCTTCCCTGTTTCCGTAACTTCTCTGCTTAGGGATCACGCTTAAATTCTGTAGTCAATCGGCACTTTACGTTTGACAGCAGACTGCAGCTGCCCATGGTTTACGGGAGCCCTTTACAATCAAGTGGGCCCCTACGCACCCATATCTTATCCCGTAAAAAAATTTATCATTTGATACAATTTTTTTCAGAGAGCCCACTCCTGAGACTACAGACCTCCTGCCTATGAAATGGACACCCATTAGTAAGGACGTCCTCAACTACCTGGAAATAAACAAAGAGCTGTCTATCGGGAGGAGACCGTTCCACGCACGCATGGCTTTCTGGGACCTGTTCTTTAAGATGAACAGGAATTTGCTGAAAGGCTACGAAGCAGACGCGGCGTAGAAATAAAAATAGACGATGGCTGTTAATGTCATTAAGATATTTTTGTACTTATGGTTACAATAAATTGGATAAGTTGTTGATCGAAAGTGTTACTGAGTCGTCACATATTAGGGTCCCACTTCCTAGTTAGCAGTTAGCATAATCCTGCCGCCTTTGCGCAACGTTTTGAGCAGTTTTTACTCTTTTATTGTCTACAATTTGATGATTAAATTTTGTTAAATCAAGCTGTGCTCATTTAGGAAAGCGAAGAATGTTATTAGTTGTTGGAGTAATCTAATGAAGAAATTAAAGAAATTCTTAAGATATCACATTGACAATAAACAATACACAAACACACCCCTAACACAGACACGCGCGCTAGTGTATATTTATGACATTCTTCTTTTCTTGCGAAATTTTATTGACCTTTTATTTACTCATCACGTGAAGTTGGAAAATTTATAACAGGTAATAGACTAATGGTTAAGAAGACACAAACTTTACAGCTTAGTTGGAGTAGTTACAGGAATACTAGTAGTATTATTTGGCATTGATTTCTACTTTTTAAATAAAACAAGATAATAGATAAATTTAATGTATTATAAAAATATATGAAACGTCACAGTAATCCATTGCCAGAGAAGGATTCACTATGTTTTGATAACTAGATCATGATAAGATAGAAATAGATAAACTAACATATATACTGACAGGAAAAAAATTTTCACGACATTTCCAATACTGGGGTAGACGGGGGTCTAAGCAATTAAGTCCTTTCGACCCACCTTTCATCGAAGACTTTTGGAGACAAAAGGTGGTAGGTCTGTCGGCGTCTTTATGTCCAAACCAACGGTATAAATCGTACATAACTTTTGATTAAACCCATTGCTACGAAGCTACCACACCTGGGAATCGATGTCGGGTCTCTTGACTCGAATCACGATCACCCAACCGCTCGGCCATCGTATCTACGTACAGACAACAGTTCTTATCGTTTCTCTTACGTTTCTCAACTCAATGAATAAATTACTTCATTTATTGTCATTAAGGTAAACCTTTTGTAGACCTTTTAAGGCGTTGACGACATAAATAAAGAAGTTGTTCGTGAAACTTACACAATGTTCATTACTTTGCACCTCTCAAGACACCCTAACGATAGTGTTAAATATGTATAAAATGAATCTGCAAAGTTCAACTTAAAAACTATGTTGATCAGACTATTGTTTGCTTGATTGACAGCTATATTAATTATATATGTGTGTGTGTGTGTTTGTATGTATACAAATGAATAAACGAGATTGAGGTTGTAGACAGAGACATTTAAGCCCTTTTGACCCACTTTCCAGACATTTTCGTTTTCCAAGACATTTTCGGGACACGTTACAGGTTGTATCCTATCGCCGTATTTATGTCCAAACCAACGATGCAATTCGTACATAAGTTTTTATGGACCAACCATATGTGGATCAAACTCGGGTCTCTTTCGTCATATTCTGATCATCCAAACACTCTGCTATCTACTCTCGTGACTATACGTTACGTAAGATAAACTAAAAAAAAAAACTATTGAATGTCCAGATAATCAAAGAGAACTTCAATCCGATTTATTTTAAGTTTAGTTAACAGCCACTCATAGCTTTCAAATGAAATACGCTGACAGCAACTTAACCGTGTGGTAACGCCCTAAGAATATTGCCACCACCTTTCTTCCCGTGGGCGTCGCAAGAGGGGAGTAAGGGAAACATCCTTGAATATCCTAATGGCAACCGATAGATGGCGGGATAACCATCTCTAAAAATATCAGACCAAACTAAACAGACCGAAGATGGGCAGCAGCGTCTGAGGTGCGAGTGGTCAGGTATTGCGATCGCCAAACCGTTTGCCAGGCGTCGGAGAGGCCTATGTCCTACAGTGAACTTTAACAGGCCGATATATGTATGTATGTATGTACGCTGACTCCCCTTAGAAAACCCCTTTTTCTACATTGTCGAGGGTCTGGGTGTTCGTGGTACCTTCGCTGTTTCCGATTCCCGTACCACAAGTGCTTAAGCTTCTTGCATTGGGTTCGGAGCAATGTATGTAATATTGTCCCTATCTATATGTTTTATTTATTAATTTTGTATTGGGAAATGTTTTTTATAATTATATTACACGTTATACTATACGGATAGTGTATTGGGTAATGCGTGAAGATGTACGAAAAGTCAAACAGACATCCATGCTTATATGTGATACTATACCTATCTATGTATATAGATACATATTGTCTACTATTATTATTATAGTTTTTTTAACTTCAATCGTGTTAAAGGTATTGTCGCGCTGTACCGACGTACCAATAAATAATTTACATAATCAGCAACGGGATGAGTACTTCAACAATCTGATTGAACATCTTTATTTTCGAATGTCAGTCACCTTTATCTACGCTGAGTGGGAGATATTTCGCGAATTCAAACGTACTATCTATACTCTTTATATCTTCTCGTGGTTCAGAACACTTACTTTTTTTCAGTTACAAAATTAATACGTAGGTAATACGCAATATTTTTTGTAATGTATTTAAAGAACAATCACACATCATTTGGCCCGTGTTATTGGTAAAAAATTCACTGTCGCCTGTATATGTGTCCTAAGTAAAAATCCCAGTGACAGGTGTTTTTCTAAATTTTTCATTAACATTAACAAAAAGTCCAGCGTGCAATGTCAATAAAAACCGTCATAAAGTAGTCTTTTGTGATATTCCAGACTAAAATCTATCTCTGTGCAAAATTTTTTTCAAATTCATTCAGCAGTTCTGGCCTCATTGAGTTACAAAAATCAAAACAAAAATGTCTCCCTCTTGAATTAATGAATAGTTCATAAGGACCGAGACAAACGTCCACACGTTTTAAAAGCGGAGCGCACGGTACCCCAAAAACACGTAACAATAAGTCTTCACGCCGATATCGCTTGTCGGACACTTGAGCCATAATCTTACGTTTAAAGAGACCTCCAAGAAGATGCAATTGTTTTTATAATAATTTAACGCGAACATGAAGGTCGTCCTGCTGTTGATGTGTGCGTCAGCTGTGTGGGCTACGCCGAGACTGGACCCTTTGGTGGCAACGAGGAAGGGACTGATACGAGGTCTGCAGGCCTCCGATGGAGACTACTCCATGTTTTTGGGGATACCGTACGCGTTAGTAAACGAGAGCAATCCGTTTGGGGTAAGTAGGATAAGCCGTTCACTTTCCGTGGCTGTCTTAAAAAGCTAAGGAACATTCCATTAGTCTTATCGCCAATCCACCAGCCAACTGTGAGAATAAAAGCAAATGCGCCATGTTGAGAGGCCGGATCGGTTCCTCATTTACTTAACTTTTAAAACATCACCAGTAAGGCATAGCAGACAGAGGTCGTAAAATTTACTTTGTTGTTCCAGCCTTCCTTGCCATACCCCGACTTTGAAGACATCTTCGAGGCTTATGACGACTCTGCAATATGCCCGCAGAAAGAAGAGTTCGATAACCAAATAGTGGGTACACTAGACTGCCTCCATTTGAACGTTTATGTACCAAACAAGGCGACCACAAAGAAACTCCTACCAGTCCTCGTCTGGATATACGGGGGTGGCTATCAGGTAGGTTTCGCTAATCGCTACCTGTACGGACCAAAGTTCTTGGTGAGAAATGATGTTATCCTAGTAACAGTCAACTACCGCGTGGGTCCTTACGGATTCATGTGCCTGAACACACCCGAAGTACCAGGGAATCAGGGTTTGAAGGATCAGCTGAGCGCTTTGCGATGGGTGCAAGATAACATTGAGGTGTTTGGAGGTGATGTCAGTAAAGTGACGATAATGGGGGAGAGCGCGGGAGGCGTGTCCGTAGATTTCCATCTTATTTCGGAGCAGGAGAAATTATTCGATAAAGTAATAATACAAAGCGGGTCGACTTTGTGCCCGTGGTCCTTGGAGGGATCAGACAGGGACGCGCCAATGAAAATCGCTGAGCATCTGGGTTTGCATACCGAAAACAACATCGAAGCGATGTTGTTCCTAAAAACCATCGAGCCAAAGTCAGTAATTGCAGCAACAACGGAACTGTCTCTAACTTTCCTGCCATGCATTGAAGAAGATTTCGAGGGTGTGGAGAAATTCGTATCCAGGCACCCCATCAAAACTGCTATACCAAAGGCGAGAACTACTCGGATTCTGGCCGGTTACAACAGCCAAGAGGCGCTGATTACGTACGGAAATAAACCATCCGACAGCTACGAAGGTTTGGACGTGTTCAAGAATTCATTGACACTAATCTTCGACTTGAGCGAGAACGAACACTTGGAGACGCTGGCACGCCAATTCTATATTGGCGATGAGGAGATAACAGAAGACGTGAAATGGGATCTGATGAACTTCGAATCTGACTTCACCTTCAATCATCCAGTTCATAGAAGCCTGCAGAAATATCTAGAAAATTCTGGAACGGTCTTCCATTACATATTCTCATACTCCGGCGATAGAAACTTTGTCAAGTTGAAGAACAACATTACGGTGGGAAGCGCCACGCATGCTGACGAGATTGGTTATCTCTTTGACATGTCATTCGTGACCGAGACTCCGTCAGAGGAAGACCAGCTAGTCATCGATAGAATAACAACAATGTGGACCAATTTCGTGAAATATGGGTGAGTCTTAATAATTTTATTAATATGATTGAGCTGATAAATCGTGTTAACTGGCCCACACACCCTCCGCCCCCAATTATGGGGGAGGGGGGCATTCTAAGGGAGGCAACGCATCTGCTAAGCCTCTGGTATTGCGGGTGTTCATGGGCGGCGGTAATCACTTACCATCACGTGAGCCACCTGCTCGTTTGCCTCCCTTTTTCTATCAAAAAAAAAACTGTCCACCTGGTTATAAGTGACTGTTGGTACCCCGGACACTAGCGTATAACTTAACATAAAGGTTTCAGATTTGAATGAGTGAATTGAAATTATTGAAAATAATAAGGCTGCACAATTTGGCCGCCTTATGGCTACTTATAGATCTCGTGAAATTAAATCCTTCCGACCCATCGCAGATATTTTTTAAGAACACGTGACAGTGAGTCCGACACCGTCATTACATCCAAGCCAACGATATAAATAACATAAGTTTTGAAAAAACCCATTGTTACTACCCTTGAGGATCGAACTCGGGTCTCTTGACTCGGATTCCGTTCACCCAACCACTCGGCTATCGTGACTTAAGTATCGTGAATGACGATCGATAGATGTAATATATGATAATTATACCGATAAATTAATAATTTCATTGGATTTGATTTCATTTGTGAAAAGGAAAAAATCGCTTGTAAGAATGTGGACTATGAGGCATTAAATACAAGTCCTGCAAGTTCACGGACTTTTTCCAAAAAAAATGCCTACACGTGCCCATGGGCTGCAGTACCATCTTACCACCATACTTCATCGTCAAAAATTCAAATTTCTGAATTCAAATTCAAATTAAAAAAAGTATTTGACTGATGATATTTTCCCAGAGACCCAACTCCGGAATTATCCGATCTCCTGCCTGTAAAATGGATACCCGTAACCGAGGAAGCTGTGAACTACCTGGACATAGACAATGAGCTGTCTGTCAAGAGGAGACCATTTCACGACAGGATGGCTTTCTGGGACCTTTTCTTTATGATGAACAGGAATTTGCTGAAAGGATACGACGCGAGCGAAGCATAGTGATACAGACAGACGATAAAAATATAACAATATACTATTATGATGGTTCTTTACTTATTGTAAATACCAGCACTTTGTCCACGTGTTTGTCCTAGTTAAGACTGAATTACTTTATTAAAAAATATAAAAATTCAATGCAAATTTTCTTGGCAACTTTTCCCAATATTATGGTAGACAGAGGTCTAGATAAAGTCCTTTCAGCCCACCATTCACTGAGCTTATTTGGAACTAGGTGACAAGTATTAAGACAATGACAGGTATAAGAGGTATTAAATTTATTACATAAATATATATTTATATACACTTAATCATCCATAACACGAATCATATTCGTCACAAAATAGTTTTTCTCTAGCGGCATTGGCATTCCAGGTCGTAACATTGCTAATTACATAACGATAAGAGATTACCCGTCCTAAAAAAATGGCAGACTAAAATTTAACAGATCGGTTAAGGTCTACGTATGAGATTGGAAGTGTGCTACGTTTGTCCATCCGCTTCCATGCCATGCCAAGCATGGCGATTCTAACAAATGATCCTTACGAGAGAGTCCTATGTGAGTCCCACAAGGGTTAATTCTAGGACCATTTTTATATATTCAATCTATAAATGAAATTAAAAATTAATATTAATGACGTCACGATTTGAAGTCACGATATCTGGGTGGTTGGGTGGTCGGAATTTCGAGTCAAAAGACCGGAGCTCGATCCCCAGGTGGCAGGCACTAACCAATGGGTTTTTCAAAAACTACTGTACGAATTACATCGTTGGCTTGGACGTAAAGACGGCGACGGGCTCACCACCAGTCACGTCGACCCGAAAACATCTTCGGTGAAAGGTGGGTCGAAGGGACTCGATTGTCTAGACTAGACAGAGGTCTACCCCTGTATTGGGAATTGCGTGAAGATATTTATTTATCTAAGATAATTTTGGATTTTTTTTTTTAAAATTTTTTTGAAGTAATAAGCACTGACGCACTCTGTTAACGCTCATTAAATATTATGCTGTCGTTGAGTGCATTTCGTAATCCATCGAACAGAAATGCCTCACCAAGGCGATTGCGCCCACCTTCCTGCGACAAGTTACGACATAGCCGACTGCGCAATGAAACAAGCGAATGCACTTCAATCTATCAATCAATCAATATCTTCACGCGATTCCCAATACGGGGGTAGACAGAGGTCTAGTCTAAACATTTAAGTCCCTTCGGCCCACCTTCCACCGAAGATGTTTTCGGGACAACGTGACAGGTGGTGATCCCGTCGCCGTCTTTATGTCCAAGCCAAAAATCGTACATAGGTTTTGAAAAAACCCATCGGTGCGAGCATGCCATTTGGTGATCGAACTCGGGTCTCTCGACTCGAAATTCCGACCACCCATCCACTCGGCTATCGTGAATGAATGCACTTCTTTCCTTTTTTTTATCTTAATCTAAGACTAATAACAACAAATGATGCACTTAATTATTTTTAGTTACTTTTGTTTTTATATAGAAAAGTGAGGCAAATGAGAAAGTGGCTCACGTGATGGTAAGTGGCAGATGCGTTGCCGGCCTTTTAGAAAGGTATAGGCTCTTTTCTTGAAGGTCCCTAAGTCGTATCGGTCCGGAAAAAACCCGCTGACGGCAGCACATTCCGTAAAGTGCAAGTGTGTGTCAAACAATGAAGTCCTGTAGACTCCAGCTGAACAGCCTTAACGAGCAGCGCCTTTGACACGCTTACGCTAGTGACAATCACACAAAACGGTAACAAAGTAAACGCTTTCCGCTTCCGTGACAATAACCGCTCGTTTCGAAGCCACACGCCCACTTGTAAGACGACGGCCGGACGGATTCGACGTTTTTATGGACATCTTTTACTCATCCAGAGCTATTAAGCTGGGCATACGTTTTTAAACATGATTTATTAGTTTTCGTTGAGCCTTCCAATTTGTTTTACATTTCTGTTCTCCAATACAATGTTGTCTGATCATGTGCAGTGATATGACATAAATGTCCGTGGACGATTGGCATAAACACCGGTTCAAGGTGTTCGATTCCCGGGCGGGTCGATGTAGAAAAAAAACACTTTTTCAACATTTTCTCGGATCGGGGTGTTTATGGTGACTTGGTTGTTTCCGATTCCTATAACACTAGTACTTTAGAATCTTAAAGTCACGATTGCCGAGTGGTTGGGTGGTCGGAATTTCGAGTCAAGAGACCCGAGTTCGATCCCCAGGTGACAGGCTCGTATCAATGACTTTCAAAAAATTATGTACGGACTATATCGTTGGCTTGGACATAAAGACGGCGACGGACTCACCACCTGTCACGTTGTCCCGAAAATATCTTCGGTGGAAGGTGGGCCGAAGGTACTTATTAACTGTGTAGACTAGACCTCTGTCTACCCCTGTATTGGGAATTGCGTGAAGATATTTATTTATCTAAGATAATTTTGGATTTTTTTTTTAATTTTTTTGAAGTAATAAGCACTGACGCACTCTGTTAACGCTCATTAAATATTATGCTGTCGTTGAGTGCATTTCGTAATCCATCGAACAGAAATGCCTCACCAAGGCGATTGCGCCCACCTTCCTGCGACAAGTTACGACATAGCCGACTGCGCAATGAAACAAGCGAATGCACTTCAATCTATCAATCAATCAATATCTTCACGCGATTCCCAATACGGGGGTAGACAGAGGTCTAGTCTAAACATTTAAGTCCCTTCGGCCCACCTTCCACCGAAGATGTTTTCGGGACAACGTGACAGGTGGTGATCCTGTCGCCGTCTTTATGTCCAAGCCAAAATCGTACATAGGTTTTGAAAAAACCCATCGGTGCGAGCATGCCATTTGGTGATCGAACTCGGGTCTCTCGACTCGAAATTCCGACCACCCATCCACTCGGCTATCGTGAATGAATGCACTTCTTTCCTTTTTTTTATCTTAATCTAAGACTAATAACAACAAATGATGCACTTAATTATTTTTAGTTACTTTTGTTTTTATATAGAAAAGTGAGGCAAATGAGAAAGTGGCTCACGTGATGGTAAGTGGCAGATGCGTTGCCGGCCTTTTAGAAAGGTATAGGCTCTTTTCTTGAAGGTCCCTAAGTCGTATCGGTCCGGAAAACCCGCTGACGGCAGCACATTCCGTAAATATATATATATACATATATATATATACATATATATATATATATACATATATATATATACATATATATATATACATATATATATATACATATATATATATATATACATATATATATATATATACATATATATATATATATATATACATATATATATATATACATATATATATATACATATATATATATACATATATATATATATACATATATATATATATACATATATATATATACATATATATATATACATATATATATATATATACATATATATATATATACATATATATATATATATATACATATATATATATATATATATATATATACATATATATATATACATATATATATATATACATATATATATATATACATATATATATATACATATATATATATATATATATATACATATATATATATATACATATATATATATATACATATATATATATACATATATATATATATATATATACATATATATATATATACATATATATATATATACATATATATATATATATACATATATATATATATACATATATATATATACATATATATATATACATATATATATATACATATATATATATACATATATATATATACATATATATATATATACATATATATATATATATATATATATACATATATATATATACATATATATATATACATATATATATATACATATATATATATATATATATATACATATATATATATATATATATACATATATATATATATATATATATATATACATATATATATATATATATACATATATATATATATACATA
This sequence comes from Sericinus montela, assembly GCA_029286605.1. Lineage (NCBI taxonomy): Eukaryota > Metazoa > Arthropoda > Insecta > Lepidoptera > Papilionidae > Sericinus > Sericinus montela. Next base: position 943,593 of record JAGSMR010000068.1, on the reverse strand, counting down.
TATATATATATATATATATATACATATATATATATATATATATATACATATATATATATACATATATATATATACATATATATATATATATATATATATATATACATATATATATATATATATATACATATATATATATACATATATATATATATATATACATATATATATATATACATATATATATATACATATATATATATATATATATATATATACATATATATATATACATATATATATATATATATATATATACATATATATATATACATATATATATATATACATATATATATATATATATATATATATATATATATATATATATATGTGTGTGTGTCAAACAATGAAGTCCTGTAGACTCCAGCTGAACAGCCTTAACGAGCAGCGCCTTTGACACGCTTACGCTAGTGACAATCACACAAAACGGTAACAAAGTAAACGCTTTCCGCTTCCGTGACAATAACTGCTCGTTTCGAAGCCACACGCCCACTTGTAAGACGACGGCCGGACGGATTCGACGTTTTTATGGACATCTTTTACTCATCCAGAGCTATTAAGCTGGGCATACGTTTTTAAACATGATTTATTAGTTTTCGTTGAGCCTTCCAATTTGTTTTACATTTCTGTTCTCCAATACAATGTTGTCTGATCATGTGCAGTGATATGACATAAATGTCCGTGGACGATTGGCATAAACACCGGTTCAAGGTGTTCGATTCCTGGCGGGTCGATGTAGAAAAACACTTTTTCAACATTTTCTCGGATCGGGGTGTTTATGGTGACTTGGTTGTTTCCGATTCCTATAACACTAGTACTTTAGAATCTTAAAGTCACGATTGCCGAGTGGTTGGGTGGTCGGAATTTCGAGTCAAGAGACCTGAGTTCGATCCCCAGGTGACAGGCTCGTATCAATGACTTTCAAAAATTATGTACGGACTATATCGTTGGCTTGGACATAAAGACGGCGACGGACTCACCACCTGTCACGTTGTCCCGAAAATATCTTCGGTGGAAGGTGGGCCGAAGGTACTTATTAACTGTGTAGACTAGACCTCTGTCTACCCCTGTATTGGGAATTGCGTGAAGATATTTATTTATCTAAGATAATTTTGGATTTTTTTTTAATTTTTTGAAGTAATAAGCACTGACGCACTCTGTTAACGCTCATTAAATATTATGCTGTCGTTGAGTGCATTTCGTAATCCATCGAACAGAAATGCCTCACCAAGGCGATTGCGCCCACCTTCCTGCGACAAGTTACGACATAGCCGACTGCGCAATGAAACAAGCGAATGCACTTCAATCTATCAATCAATCAATATCTTCACGCGATTCCCAATACGGGGTAGACAGAGGTCTAGTCTAAACATTTAAGTCCCTTCGGCCCACCTTCCACCGAAGATGTTTTCGGGACAACGTGACAGGTGGTGATCCTGTCGCCGTCTTTATGTCCAAGCCAAAATCGTACATAGGTTTTGAAAAAACCCATCGGTGCGAGCATGCCATTTGGTGATCGAACTCGGGTCTCTCGACTCGAAATTCCGACCACCCATCCACTCGGCTATCGTGAATGAATGCACTTCTTTCCTTTTTTTTATCTTAATCTAAGACTAATAACAACAAATGATGCACTTAATTATTTTTAGTTACTTTTGTTTTATATAGAAAAGTGAGGCAAATGAGAAAGTGGCTCACGTGATGGTAAGTGGCAGATGCGTTGCCGGCCTTTAGAAAGGTATAGGCTCTTTTCTTGAAGGTCCCTAAGTCGTATCGGTCCGGAAAAAACCCGCTGACGGCAGCACATTCCGTAAAGTGCAAGTGTGTGTCAAACAATGAAGTCCTGTAGACTCCAGCTGAACAGCCTTAACGAGCAGCGCCTTTGACACGCTTACGCTAGTGACAATCACACAAAACGGTAACAAAGTAAACGCTTTCCGCTTCCGTGACAATAACTGCTCGTTTCGAAGCCACACGCCCACTTGTAAGACGACGGCCGGACGGATTCGACGTTTTTATGGACATCTTTTACTCATCCAGAGCTATTAAGCTGGGCATACGTTTTTAAACATGATTTATTAGTTTTCGTTGAGCCTTCCAATTTGTTTTACATTTCTGTTCTCCAATACAATGTTGTCTGATCATGTGCAGTGATATGACATAAATGTCCGTGGACGATTGGCATAAACACCGGTTCAAGGTGTTCGATTCCCGGCGGGTCGATGTAGAAAAAAAACACTTTTTCAACATTTTCTCGGATCGGGGTGTTTATGGTGACTTGGTTGTTTCCGATTCCTATAACACTAGTACTTTAGAATCTTAAAGTCACGATTGCCGAGTGGTTGGGTGGTCGGAATTTCGAGTCAAGAGACCCGAGTTCGATCCCCAGGTGACAGGCTCGTATCAATGACTTTCAAAAAATTATGTACGGACTATATCGTTGGCTTGGACATAAAGACGGCGACGGACTCACCACCTGTCACGTTGTCCCGAAAATATCTTCGGTGGAAGGTGGGCCGAAGGTACTTATTAACTGTGTAGACTAGACCTCTGTCTACCCCTGTATTGGGAATCGCGTGGAGATATTTATAGATATTATTCCAGCATAACATGTAACTTGACGTCATCAGACTTCGAGCGGAGACATTCAATTAGCGAGATTGAAAGTTACATGAGCTCTTAACGAAACCGAATGACCTGACATTTTACGATGAAAAGAAATAGATAACAAAAAAAACGCCGATCGCAAGAAGCGCTCCTATTTACATAAGTACGCACGCAATAAGATTATTTTTAATATAAAAACACTAGTTGTCTACCGCGACTTTGCCCGTGGTTTAACACTTAACGCGGACCCCTTATTATTTTTTGAAATAAAAAGTAGCCTAGGTTACTCCTTATAACACCAGCCATCTGCCAAAAAAAAACGTATCCTATATTACATCTAATACCTCCAAGTATATGTGTACAAAGTTTCATGATGATCGGTTGAGTAGTTTTCGCGTGAAAGTGTAACAAACAAACTTACATTCAACATTTATAATATTAGTAGGGATGAAAGTTTATGTTTGTCTTTTCTTAAATCTTCACGCTTTACCCTATACACACTATCGGTGTAGTATTAACGTGTCATATAAATTAAAAAAACGTTTCCCAATACAAAATAAATAAATAAATACATATATAGATAGGGACAACATCGCATACATTGCTCCGATTAATGTAAGATGCTAAAGCACTTGAGGTATGGGAATCGGAAACAACGAAGGCACTACAAACACGAGAGAACGTGTATATATATATATATATATATATATATATATATATATATATATATATATATATATATATATATATATATATATATATATATATATATATATATATATATATATATATACATATATATATATATATATATATATATATATATATATATATATATATATATATATATATATATACATATATATATATATATATATATGTATTTTTTTACCTTTATGTTCATATGCTTTAATTTTTAAATTCATTATATTTCTTATACCTTACTGTTTGTATTATGATAACCGCCTTCCATGTTTTCCACTCCTCAAGGTTGACAGGCAGAGAATGCTTTAAGCATTATGTCCGCCTTTTGTACTTATACATTTTATAAGGTTCATAAAGTTAAATAAATAAATAAATGTGGAAAAAGTGGATTTTCTACATTGACCCGACCGGTAATCGAACCCGGGACCTCGAAATGACGACCTCTTGCAAACCGGTGTTTGCGCCACTCGTCCACGGAAGTCGTCATAATAAAAAATATATTCACGCCATTCCCAATACAGGGGTAGACAGAGGCCTGGTCTAAAATAAGAAATAATAATATTTAAACGTATTGTAAAAATATACCGAATGACGAAAAAAACATAGTAATTCGGACGCGGCTGAGGGGAGGGTCAAGAGTACTCGGATACCTACACGTGCATGTGTGAAAAAAATAATGAATCTGAAAGAAGCGAAACTGGTATATAATGATTTTGACAAAGATCTCTGTCTACCCCTGTATTGGGAATTGCGTAAAGACATTTATTTATTTAATAAATGCATTTAAAAATTGATAGCACAGACAACCGAGTATTTGTTACGACACTCACGCCCACAAAATATTCAAAGTATTGTCTTCAAATAACTAATTGAGTTTTATTTATTACTAGCATTAACCCGCGACTACGTTCGCTTGGATTTTAACGATTTTCCGAATTATTATTATTATAAAGGTCGAAAGGACTTAATTGTCTAGACTAGTCCTCTGTCTACTCCTGTATTGGGAATTGCGTAAAGATATATTATATTATTGTTATAAATGAAATGCTAAGAGGCAGGATCACTTACTTGGCTATCGGAATATAAATAAGAAAATATCTTCACGTACATCCCAATACCGAAGCAGACAGAGATCTAGACAATTAAGTGCTTTCGACCCCTACTCTCACCGCACGAATTTCACTTTGAGAAAACGTCACCTGAGCCTGTCACCGTATTTATGTCCAAGCCAACGATATAAATCGTACATAATTAAAAAAAACAACCTACCGGAACTTGCTTACCATCTGGGTATCGACTTCGGGTCTCTCGTCTAGAAGTCCGATCAACCGATCTCACATGTCTGTCGCGACTAGTTATACTCGACTTTAGATCTATATAAATAAAGAAAGTATCTTTCGCCCATAGCCGGTAGTCAAGAGGTTGGGTGATCGGATTTCGAGTGAGAGGACCCGAGTTCGTTCCCCAGATGGCAGGCTCATACCAATGGGTTTTTGCGAAAACTTTTGTACGATTATATCGTTGGCTTGGACAAACGTCACGTTGACGCGAAACATTTCCTCGGTAGACTATGAGTCAAAGGGACTATCTATCTATCTACCCCTGTATTGGGAGTGGCGAGAAATTAAAAATATTTCGTAGACGTGCTAATTTGCGAAAGATAAAAAAATAAAGTAAAAAATCTTCACGCCATTCATTACGCCGTGGGCTACAAACAAACACACTAATAAATTATTTTACTTCCATAATATTAATGTGAATGCATAGATAACCTGAGAATTATTGAAATAGAATTAATAATGGTACATTATATATTCATAGATGTAAGAATTGTGTTTTTGTTAATGACATGTCGCAAGGATCTTAAATTTCTGAAAATATTTTGAAGAGAAATATGACTACATAACTTCGACGGCCTCCGTAGACGAGTGTCACCTTCTCGATGTCCCGGGTTCTATTCTCGGTCGGGTCAATGTAGTAAAACTACTTTTTCTACCTTTTCTCGGGTCTCGGTGTTTGTGGTGGCTTCGTTGTTTCCGATTCCCGTACCACAAGTGCTTTAGCATCTTACATTGGTATCGGAGCAATGTATGTGATGTTGTCCTTATCTATATATGTATTTATTTATTTATTTATTTCATAACTTACGTAACTTAACTTACTTGACGACCCTGTAGCCTAGTTGATTGAGAGCCTGCTTTGACTGAAGCTTGAGGATTCGAGTCCCGCTAGGCACATTTGTGGACTGAAGTCTAGACTATATCATAAATAGATCCTTCCGAAGGAGTATATTTATGTCGCAGGGACACGTGGTAAGCTTGTTGCAGTCTTGGTGTCCAAGCCAAGGGTACAATGTACATACATAGAAACAAACTTACCGAGATTTGTTTTTCTATACATATCTTCTTATACATATCTAACATCCACAACTTGTGTAAAATCATTCATATCACTCAAATATTGAACCCGCAATCCTATGCTTCGAAGGCAGCGACACTAACAACTAAGCTACAGGTTTCTCTACTTAAAGGCCTGTTAAAATCAACTGCAGGATATTAGGCCTCTCCCGAAAAGATTACGTATCATAATCACTATGCTCGGCAAGCAGATTGGCGATTGCAGTACTGCCCGCGGTCAGATAAAGTTTTGTTCGTTACTTTTTACAATGGATATCCCCCATCTTTCGGAAGCCATTTGCATTTTATATAAGTAATAAATAAATACATAAATAGATAGGGACAACATCACATACATTGATCTGATCCCAAAGTAAGCAGCTTAAGCACTTGTGCTGAAGAAACAGAAACAACAAATGTACCACAAACACAGACCCGAGAAAAAGTAAAGAAAGTGTTCTACTTTAACCCTATCGGGGATCGAACCCGGGACCTTAGAGCAGGCGACACCATGAAAACCGCTGTGCGCCACCCTTCATCATGTATTAAGATGACCTTCATCATGTATTAAGATAACCACGGGAGGAAATGCAGGTACCATCTTCTCACGAAGTTACCATGCGGCAACATTATCAGCTAAAGTAACAACTTCACGCTATACCAACACTGGGGTAGACAGCAGTGTCTTAGGAGCAAGATGTCCTACGGAAAAGCCTATTTTCAGCAGAGGGCTAGCAGACTAGAAGTGGTTATGCATGATAGTTATATGATAGACGCGGCTTTGCCCGCAGTTGAACAATTAACGTGGAACCCTAATTATGTTTCTAAAATAAAAGTAGCCTGTGTTACTTCTTATAACATTAGCTATCTGTTAGTAAAAATCCTGTTGAAATCGGTCCAGCCATTTCACAGATTAGCTGGAACAAAGAGACAGACAGGCAGGCGAAAATTGTAAAAAAATGTTATATTAGTGTATGTTTAGTGTATATATATTCATATACGTATAGTAAAAAACAGTCATTTTAATATTACAAACAGACACTCCAATTTTATTTATATATATACGTATTTATATCGAAAGCATGGATATAAAGCTTTGATATTTTTTTTGAATATAAACACGGCGTCGGACTTACCACGTGTCACGTGGTCCTAAAGAAATTACTTCGGAGAAAGGTTGGTCGAATGGACTTAATTGTCTAAACCTCTGTCTACCCCTTATACAGACAACATCGCATACATCGTTCTTATCCCAATGTAACTAACGTAATGCCAACTCGGGCCCGGGAGCTGGTGACACCATGAGAACCGGTGTATACGGCATCCGTGCGAGGGGGGTCATCTTATTTCTTATGTAGAGAATGTTTTGACCTTTGATACTGCCATTGCAGGCGAAACCGGTCAGGTTTTGTTAATAACAAATAACGATAAAATAAGAGAGACGATAGCCGAGTGGTCGGGTGGTCGGAATTTCGAGTCGAGAGACCCGAGTTCGATACCCAGGTGGCAGGCTCGTACCAATGGGTTTTTCAAAGACTTATTTACGAATTATATCGTTGGCTTGGCCATAAAGACGGCGACAGGCTTACCACTTATCACGTTGTTCCGAAAATATCTTCGGTGGAAGGTGGATCGAAGAGACATAATTATGTAGACTAGACCTCTGTCTACCCCTGTATTGGGAATTGCGTGAAGATATTTATTTATATATTTAAATAAAATAAAGGGAATATTATAAGTGTTTGTGTCGTGAACTTTTAAATGTCTTTGTCCAGCTCTAGGCATAATGGCAGCTGCTTGAGCTAACTACTTTAATCACGATAGCCGAGTGGTTGGGTGATCGGAATTCGAGTCGAGAGATCCGTGTTCCATCCCCTAGATGTAAGCTCGTAGCAATGATTTTTTTAAAGAAAACTTCTGTACGATTTACATCGTCGCCGTGGACGTAAAAACGACGACAGGCTCAACACCTGTTACGTAATCCGAAACAAGCTTCGGTGTGAAATTCGGGTCGTAAAGACCTCGTTGTCCAGACCTAATTAGTACCAAAGTTTTAGAAAAGCCGATTGGTACGAGCCTGCCACCTGGGATCGAATCGAACTCGGTTCTCTCGACTCGAAATTCCGACCACCCAACCACTCGGCTATCGTGACTGAAGATAAAAAAAAATATCTTCACGCAATTCCCAATACAGGGGTAGACAGAGGACAAGTCTAGACAATTAGGTCCCTTTGACCCACCTTCCACCGAAGATATTTTCGAGACAACGTGTCAGCTGATGAGCCCGACGCCGTCTTTATGTCCAAGCCAACGACATAATTCGTACCAAAGTTTTTGAAAAGCCGATTGGTACGAGCCTACCACCTGGGATCGAATCGAACTCGGTTCTCTCGACTCGAAATTCCGACCAACCAACCACTCGGCTATCGTGACTGAAGATATTTAATAAAAATTAATAGCCCGCGATGACGGGACGCCGCGACACATTCGCCGTCGCGGTGACCTCAGTCAACTCGTCACGAACATATATAAACTTGACCGCGTGGCTTGTCCGTACACAGTCGCAAACCGGTCGCATCTCGTGAACGCCGTCGCGAAATAGCAAAATGGTGAGTTGTTAGTGACGTGAGAGTGTTCGACCGATATGATTTTAAGTGTTACTTTGGTTTTTAATGCAAAATATGTAATCGATTAGTATATCGCGATATAGTCACGATAGCCGAGCGGTTGGGCGGTCGGAATTTCGAGACGAGAGACCCGTGTCCGATCGCCAGATGGCAAGCTCGTACCAATGGGTTTATCAAAACTTTGGTACGAATTATATCGTTGGCTTGGACATAAAGACGGCGACGGGCTCACCACTTGTCACGTTGTCCCGAAAATATCTTCGGTGGAAGATGGGTCTAAGGGATTCAATTGTCTAGACTAGACCTCTGTCTACCCCTGTATTGGGAATTGTAACATGTAACCATAACAATATTGTCAATTGGAGTTATTCAACAATAAACAATATACTAAGGATTTATTACAAATATGTGTGTAGCTTTAAGTTATTGTTATTTAGCGAGACACATTTATCATACAGGGGTGGACAGATGTCTCCCATTTGAGCGTCCTTTTGGAACCGCGTCACCTATGTTGCTAAGTCGGTCTTATATCCTAAACAACGATAAAAATTTGAGAATAAACTCGGGTTTCCCCAATTCAAATTCCGTTGACTATCGTGGCCTTAAAACTTAGAGAAACAGAGGCGGTTGAGTAAAATAAGTTAAGTGTTGTATATTTCTTTATATAATAACATTTGTTCTAAACCTCTGATAATGCCTAGAGAATTAAAATATGGAATAAATAAAGGTGAATATGAATTAATTGAATTTTAACAGATATATTCCTATGAATTGATATTTTTGGTTATTTATATATGAAGTGATTCCCGAGACAAAGGGTCGAAGGGACTTAATTGTCTAGACTATACCTCTCTCTACCCCTAAACACATTTTTTTACCACAAATCATAATATTTACAAACAAACTGAAGATTGAGTTCGAGCTGGTATTCTTGCATCGGGTCTCATCTCGGGTCTCTTGACTCCTAATTCCGATCACTTAACCACTCGGCTATCGTGATGTATGATCCTAACTCATATTTTATTGATATCACAAACAGGAATCTCTATTTTCAATATAGCTTTAAATATCAATTGAAGTATGTAAATGAAATTGTAATGTACATACACTATTCCTTAACTCCATTTGATTGACCACCTGACCTGTCTAATTAGATGTCACCCTTCGATACTATGAGTAACGGGTTCGAATCCCGCTAAATGCAAGGGTCGAAGATGCATGTGATAAATATGAATATGTTCCCACTCGCTGCTTATATTTTATATAAATATCTAGCCCTACTATTCTCTATTCCTGTATTGGGAATGGCGTTAAGATATATTTATTTTTATTTATGTGTGTACGCATGTTAAATACAAGAGATGAATCTCCTCATATTGAGGTCACGGTACCAGTGTAGGTGGGTAAAGTTCCGAACCACTTTGGTTCACTTTAAAATAAAATAAAATAAATATCTTCACGCAATTCCCAATACAGGGGTAGACAGAGGTCAAGTCTAGACAATTAAGTCCCTTTGACCCACCTTCCACCGAAGATATTTTCGGGACAACGTGACAGGTGGTGAGCCCGACGCCGCCTTTATGTCCAAGCCAACGATATTCGTACATAAGTTTTTGAAAAACTCTTTGGTACTGCCACCTGGGGATCGAACTCGGGTCTCTCGACTCGAAATTCCGGCCACCCAACAACTCGGCTATCGTGACTTTTATATTATAACTTATAACTTAGCTTATAACTTAGCTATCTGTCAGTTAAAGTCCTGTTAAAATCGGTCCAGCCAGACAAAAATTGTAAAAAAAATATTTTGCTGTATGTACCGTATATGTTCATATACACGCAGTAAAAAACGGTTATTTCAATATTACAAACAGACGCTCCAGTTTTATTTATATGTATAGATGAAAACGAAGCAGCATTTCATCTATTAGCTTTAATGCATATTACATCACTATATAAATAACATACGATCTGTGTGCTGCCGTCACGTACGCAACGCTATAAGATGTCCATATATCCGACGTTTCAGGTTCGATTCTCGGACGAACCAAAGTAAAAAAAAGTAAAAAGTCTAAATTGTCTCGGGTCAATTTGTGTTAATTTCGTTGTTTCCGATTCCATAGCACGCGTGCTTTAGCTGCTTAACTGCCGATTTCGATCCCCAGGTGGCATTTATATCCTATGTATAATATTTTGAGAAGTTTGCCTTTGAAATTACTAGATAAATTTAAAGGTAAGTGCGCAGTAATTTAATACAGAGTTGAGGTCAGGTCGCGCGCTGACATTATACCGCAAGGCGCCACGTATGAAGGCATAGTTATAAGCGAAGCGAAAAAATTTTATCCGTTATCCGCTGCAAATCAAAACAAATCATTTATTCATCAACACAAGAACGTACATTCGTTTATCGATAGTCATGTTGTTTAATCTAATGCCGTTTCGTAATGAGGTTCTTCTGACGAAGAAACTGACGTAACTCTGTAGGTATCTGATTTATTGGTCAATCTTTTTTAATAATATAAATAATAAATAAATAAATATCTTCACGCAATTCCCAATACAGGGGTAGACAGAGGTCTAGTCTAAACATTTAAGTCCCTTCGACCCACCTTCCACCGGAGATATTTTCGGGACAACGTGACAGGTGGTGAGCCCGTCGCCGTCTTTATGTCCAAGCCAACGATATAATTTGTACATAGGTTTTTAGAAAAACCCATTAGTACGGCCACTTGAGGATCGAACTCGGGTCTCTTGACTCGAAATTCCGACCACCCAACCACTCGGCTATCGTGACTTGCTCGAATAATATAATGTAATAAATGATACCAATATAATGTGATATTTTCTAGAAACAGCTTGGGAGCGATCACCTCATTCCCAGGAGTTACTGTCATTAATATACTCGTTTATATTATAATAACCTGTCTTATAAAGGTTTTCTTTAATAAATTTCTTAAACATGTTAGGCAGGCTTGCATATTTACCGGGATTTTGTTTTGGTACAACAGAAAAAACAACGGAAAATGTCTCCGAAATTAGACACAGATTCTATTGTACATGTGAAAGACTCTTTAAAAAGGTATTTACTATATTAATATAGTACAAAAAGTAAGTTAAGAGTTAAAATGCATTTATATATATATATATATATATATATATATATATATATATATATATATATATATATATATATATATATATATATATATATATATATATATATATATATATATATATATATATATATATATATATTTATATATATTTATATATATATATATATATATATTATTTAACATATTTTTTTATTATTCAGGTTTCAAATTAAAGAGAAAAAGTTCAGCATAACTTATATGATTTAGAATCAATAACATAAAATTTCGTAACCCATATTTCAAGTGTAAATTATAAAAATGTTTTCCTCTGGCGGTATTCGAACCGGCTATCTGTAGCTTTGAAGGCAGCGTCACTACGAACGACGCTTATATCGTCACATATAATCTTTGTACAGGATAATGTTTATTAGCTAGGTGGTCATTTTACAAAATGTCAATTTTTATACTTTAATATTGTTTTTTTTTTTTAAATAATAAATGCATATACAGATAGGGACAACATTGCTCCGATCCCAGTGTAAGATGCTAAAGCACTTGAGGTATGGGAATCGGAAACAAATCGGATTCCCATACCTCAAGCGCATCAGTATCACCGCGAAAATGTAGACAGTTTGACATGTAGACAGTTTGACATGTAGACGGTTTGACATGTAGACAGTTTGACATGTAGACGGTTTGACATGTAGACAGTTTGACATGTAGACAGTTTGACATGTAGACAGTTTGACATGTAGACAGTTTGACATGTAGACAGTTTGACATGTAGACGGTTTGACATGTAGACAGTTTGACATGTAGACGGTTTGACATGTAGACGGTTTGACATGTAGACAGTTTGAGCAATCCGCGAAAATGTAGCATAATTGGTTTTTCTACATTGACCCGACCGGGACACCTTGAAAACCGGTGTTCACGCCACTCGTCCACGGCGGCCATGAAACGGTGTTTATTCGCAAAAATAAAAAAAAAAACACAATCGCTAAACGCCATCGCCCGTACAATGTGAACCGCGTTCATAACAAGTCATGTTTAAGACATCTTCCACTTACTTTCGCAACTGCTTGGGAAATATCCGAGCGGCAGGCATAACTACGCCCCGAGGCTTCGTTCAATCTAATAATACAATTACACAAATCTTCACGCCGTTCCCAATACAGGGGTAGACAGAGGTCTAGTCTAGACAATTACGTCCCTTCGACCCACCTTCCGCCGAAGATATTTTCGGGACAACGTGACAGGTGGTGAGCCCGACCCTTGTCCCGTTCTGTATACATATTTATATATTTTCCTTAGTAATTCAGTTTATATTTTAACGTAAAGCGTATTTACAAATAAAACATTGATGGCTCGACTACAAACATTGATATACCAACATCACAAAAATGTTTGTCTCCTAGCGAGACTCGAATCCGCAACCCATAACTTCAAAGATACAGTTAGTTGACGGTCGTCCAGTGGTAGTTCGTTTTGTAGCATCGTTAGAGATATCTTGGGACACATTCAATATTTAATCGTGATACTAAGATCAAGGTCTAGGGAATTATGTCTTACGATAAAGGATTTCGATCTTAAGGTAACCGTGTGATTGCGCGAACGGAATACGGTTCAAGAGTGCGACTTCGATAGTAGAATTAAGAACTTCCGACCCTCGTTTCATTAAAGACATTTTTTATGGTACAAAGTGGCAGGTGGTGAAACTATCGCCGTCTCTATGCCCAAACCAACGACATAAATCGTACAAAGTTTTGAAAAAAAATACCCGATTGATACGATACTACAATACGGTGTTCGAACTGGGGTCTCTTGACTCGAAATTCCGAATACCCAACCACTCGTCCATCGTGACTAAAATTGATGGTATAAAGAAGAATAGTAACAAATAAATACGACAACGATAGATTAAAACGGAAAACCCTAACTCTAACACCCTAAAATAAACCTCAACCTAATCCCTAAAACAAAACCTTACTTTCTCCAAAAATACGGAATCGAACACGAGTCTCTTGATAGCAATACCTTAACATTTCAGCTTTCACTACTTAACTCTACTAACATAATAGTATATAGACGTACACATTGGTTTTCATGGTCGCCAGCTGAGGTCCCAAGTTCGATACTTGTCGTGTCAATGGGTCTGAGAGTTTGTGGTAGCTTCGTTAAATTAAACATAATATTAAATTAGTATCTTTACGCAATTCCCAATGCAGGGGTGTCTACCCCTGTATTGGGCATTGGTCTAGTCTAGACAATTAAGTCCCTTCGACCCACCTTCCACCGAAGATATTTTCGGGACAATGTGACAGGTGGTGAGGCCGTCGCCGTCGCCGTCTTTATGTCCAAGTCAACGATATCAAAAAAAACTTATGTACAAATTACATAGGCTTTTTTGAAAAACCTATTGGTACGAGCCTGCCACCTGGGGAATCGATCTCGGGTCTCTTGACTCGAAATTCCGACCACCCGACCACCCAACCGCTCGTTACAGCTCCCACCACCCAGCAATCGTGACTTATGCCGTATATTTATTTATTTCTAACGAATCTCCTCCCCCAGAAACTGCTCATCATCACACTGGTAGTGGCGTATGTGTCGGCGGACGTGTCGCACGTGGTGCAGCGCAATGCAGAAGCCGCAGCCAAGATCCTGAAGCAGGAGCAGGACGTGGGACTGGAGGGGAGCTACCAGTGGTCCATAGAGACAGAGAACGGCATCTCAGCGCGGGAGCAGGGGGCCCTGAACAACCCCGGCGGTGTGAGTGGTCCCTGAATGTCTCCGAGGGCGATTTGGTCTTCCGCCACGTAATGCGTGCACGCATTTACCAGGTGTAGCCAGAGGCCTAGACAATTTAGTACAGACGACTCAAATTCCATCGGAGCATATTTCGGGATAAGGTGACAGGTGGTGAACCTATCGCAGTCTTTATCTGCACGATATAAATCGTGTCGGTCACGATCTCACTATGTGTGAATCGGAATTCGAGTCAAGACATCCCGAATTCGATCCCCGGGGGCTCGATACGATTTGTATCGCTGATATGGACATAAAAACGGCGACGGGCTACACCTACAGTCACGTTGTCTCGACAAATCTCTTCGGTGGTAATTGGGTCGAATTTACTCAAATGTCTAAACCTCTGTCTATCCCTGCATTGGGAATGGAGTGAAGACATTTTTTTTATATTAGTACGTAAATAAGTTTCGTTAAACAAACTCATTTATACGAGCCTAACTCCTGGGCATCGAAATCAGGTCTTTCGACTAGAATCCTGATCAAGCAAGACCTCGGCTGTCCCTGGGCCTTCCCCCTTTTTTTTAAGGTGAAAATCCATAATGGATACCCAGCCTCCTGCTTAGCTTCGAAGGCATGATCACTACCATATTAGCCTGATCAGGATAAATGTAATAAAAATATAATAAATATAAATATCTTCACGCAATTCCCAATACAGGGGTAGACAGAGGTCTAGTCTAGACAATGAAGTCCCTTCGACACACCTTCCACAGAAGATATTTTCGGTACAACGTGACAGGTGGTGAGCCCGTCTTTATGTCCAAGCCAACGATTAAATTCGTACATAGATTTTTGAAAAACCCATTGGTACGAGCCTGCCACCTGGGCTCCTACCGGAAATTCCGACCACCCAACCATTCGGCTATCGTGACATCAGTGATCAGGGTAAATGTAATCAATAGATTGTAAATTTTGCAGGAGAACCCCTCGCAGATAGCCCAAGGTGAGTCGCAGTACACGGCGCCCAACGGCGAAGTAGTACAACTGCAGTATATCGCTGATGAGAACGGGTTCCAGCCCCAGGTAAGAACGGATGAAAAAATCTTCACGCACTTCCCGATACTGAGGTAGACTGAGGTCTTGACAATGTAGTCCTTCGGACAAATATTTCACTAAAGTCATTCTTTGGGACGTGACATGCGGTGAGCATGTCGCCGTCTTTATGTCCAAGGCGACGATATAAATAGTACACAAATACTCGCCATTCCCAATACTGAAGTAGACAGAGGTCTAGACAATTAATTCATTTCGATACATTATTCATTTAAGACAAGCTTTAAGGCTAAGGTTGAGGTAGGAAGGCTGATGCTAAGTTTTAGGCTATTTTTTTCACTCCACCGTTGGCGTACTATTTCTATTACAAAAGATAGTTCTATAATTTAGAAAGGTCATTCACAATACAGGGATAGACAGAGGTCTGGGCAATTCAGTACTTCCGACACACCTTATACCGAAGACTTTTAATGGGCCAACGTGACGGGTGGTGAGCCTGTGACCGGTTTTTAGTCCATACCACTCGTGACTTATCGAAACACGTATCGAATAAGACAGTACAACAATAAGACAATTACTTATTACAAAAGAAACAATTGTTATAGTCAGGACTAATTTTATTCAATCTTTTTTATTATTATTTCAGGGCTCCCATCTGCCAACCCCACCACCGATCCCTGAAGCTATCCTCAGAGCTTTGGAGTACATCAGGACACACCCACCACCCCCAGAAAAGAACTAAGATTTTGACAACTGTACTGTAAATAGAATGACTGTATAATTGGTTCTCACTTTAGAAATCGATATTAAGGACAGTGATCTTTAGAATCGCTTCGTTATCGATTTTTAAGGTTCATAATTAATTATCGATAGTTATTGCTACGTATTATCGCTAAGAATACTCGAATTGTTATTTTTTAACTGTAAAAAAGACTACTGTGATAACAGATACTTAATATATGAAGTGATTTCTTCATTTTTGTTTTAAAATACCTAAATTCATACATACATAGGCAGTGACAACATCACATATATTGCTGTGATCCTAAAGTAAGTTGCTAAATCACTTGTGTTCTGGTATCACAAACAACGAAGGTACCACAAACACCTAGAACTTTGACCCGACCGGGAATAGAACCCGTGACCGCAGAGCTGGCGGCACCATGAAAACCGATGTACATACACATAGTAACCCAAATTTTCCTAGAACATACATTCCACGTAAGAAATATTCGGGAAATGCTTTTAAACACATTAGTCCATACTAAACATATGCGGACCTAAAATGTAACCTTGTGACACCCCTATTATAGTATAAATAACAGAAACAGATAAAGTAGAAGAAAACGCCACGTTTATACACTTATCTATTACTTGGGAGGTTGAACAAAACACACATGAGTTAAGAAGATTGCTCGTTATACTCTCACTCAGACCTTTAAAGGCTTGGATACATCCATAAATGAATGAATTCAAGCCTTAAGCAAAGGAATTTCTTCAGAAATATCTATTCTTTTTACGTATCTATAGAGTTTAACATCAAAATAGTAAAGGCAACATATATACTATAAGATATCTTGAATAGCATGGTTCCGAGAATAACATATTAGAGAATGTTTTCCATAGCTTCTAGAGTTCTAGAGCATTGTTTGTGGACATTAGTTCTAATATAACTAATACCCCCAAACAATATTTGGTTAATCAGATGTTATGTTTTTTGTATCATGTAGCCAAATAGATCTCTCACTTAAACTCGTATATTATGTTCGCATATAACTCATATATTTCAATATTGAATTTTTTAATATAATTTCATATGACAAACATTGTAGACGGCATTAGTTAGAATTAAAAGATAAATATAAAACATATGTTCATGCAATTTCTAATGCTGTGGTAGACAGAGGTCCAAACATTTAAGCCCTTATACCTTCCACCGAAGACACTTTTTTAAGAAGACAAGCCTTTCGTTAGATTTAAATAATGAATGAATCGTGAAGAACTCCCAAAAAGTGCCATCCGGATGTCATATCTTTCACATGGTATGTCAAATAACATGTGTACATAATGAATATATATGACAAAAGTCCATGTAAATGCAATAAATCAATATTAAACATTACAGCGTTTTCTTCATCAGAGTATTTATACAGAATGCTGGTAAAGGGCCTCTAGATTTACCTAAATCACCAATGGAATAAACGATCGGTACTGCAATTATATTCACTGTTTTCCAAAACTGTAGTAAACAGAGGTCTAGACAATTTTTGGACTTTTCTACATAAATTTAACTTTAGGTGCAACGTGACAGGTGGTGAGGCTGCCGCTGCCTTAATGTCTTAATGTCAAAGGACTAAAAAAGTCACTAGTAGATCTAGGAGTCGTATGGGTCAGTAGCACACTCTCACCCATGTCTGTCACTAAACAGCAGTGCAGACACTTTATATCTCCTGCTATTTGTGCTGCCCTAGTACTTTAATGTTCTCTTCGAATAGATTCTTCGACAGAATCTTTCGATAGATAGATTTTTTTTTTTTCAAATAGATCTTTAACTGAAACCTACTCTGCCTAGGAGTCGTCTGGGACAGTACCACACTCTTACCCATGTCTGTCACTGAACGACAGTGCAGGTAGATAGAATATATAATAATAATAATAAACAGATAGGATTCTTTTTATCCGTGATAAAATTACAATGCCTATAGAATTGATTTAAAATATAATTATTAAATTGTGTTACTTAGTATCCAAAGACTATACATACATGTTACTACACTTACTTTACTTACTTCTTTTTACTACATTCGTTAAATACTCTTAAGTAAAATGAAGTCATTTTACTATGCTTACTCTGGAAAATTAAATACACCTGAGCGAATTTAAAGATAGAGCCACGGTCACACGGAGTACACTAATTAAAAAATATATCCACACGCCATTCCCAAAACAGGGGGTAGACAATTATGTTCTTGCGAAGCCCCAATCGACGAAGACATTTTTTTTTTGGTAAACGTGACAGGTGATAAGCGTGTCGCCGTCTGTATGTCCTAGCCAACGATGTAAATTGTGCATAAGTATTGAAAGAACATCTGGGGATCGAATTGGGATCTCTCGACTCGAATTCTAATCACCCCAACCACACGGCTATCGTGTTTTCGTTGCGAATTAAAATACGAAAAACAAATCCAGAGAAGTAGAAATATAAAGTGATACAATCTAGAGCTTAAATAGAACAGAAGTAGAAAGCTTTCCAATCTAAAGCGACAATAGCTCAATAGTTTAGAGTGCGGACTGCGAAACATAAGTTCGCAGGTTCGGGCCCGCCATTCGATTAATGTCGTAAACCACTCCACAATTGTTAACAGGAATACTAGTATTGTTATTTGGCATTGCTGGAATATTTTAAAAAAATCTCTCTCTATCTCTCTCTCTTTCTCTCTCTCTCTCTCTCTCTCTCTCTCTCCTCTATGCTGTTCTATAACCCACTCACCTTGATCTCTCAGCACAGTGACAGCCTCCAGGACCCGCTTGGTGTAGATGCAGGGCTCGTAGTTGTCCATCTCCTGGGTCACCACCGAGCAGACCCTGGGGGAAGGGAAAGGATCTCTGATTGTGGCGACATCTATGTCTCGCTAGCGGCGGATTCGGGGAGACACTTCGACATCCACAAATTCCAAACATTTATTCATCGACATTCCGTGTGGTAACGGCGTAAGAATATCGCCACTCTCTTTTCTTCCCGTGGGTGTCGTAAGAGGCGACTAAGGGAAACAGCCTTGAATGTCGTTACGGCAACCGATAGATGGCGGGATAACTGTCTCTAAAAATATCAGACCGAAGATGGGCAGCAGCGTCTGTGATGCGAGTGGACTGCTACTGCGATCGCCAATCCGCTTGCCAAGCGTGGCGATTAGGTTAAATCCTCCATATGGGAGGAGTCTATGTCCTGCAGAGGACTTTAACAGGCCGATATGTATGTATGTATTCATCGACATAAGTAATATTCTAATTTTAATTATTTACTTGACGACCTTCGTGGACGAGTAAGGTACACACCGGTTTTCATGGTGTCCCAAGCTCCGAGTTCCCGGGTTCGATTTCTGCACGGGTCTATGTGGGAGACACTTTTTCTACATTGTCTCGAGTCCGGATGTTTTTGGTACCTTCGTTGTTTCCGATTCCATAGCACAAATGCTTAAGCTGCTTACTTTGGGATCGGAGCAATGTATGTGATGTTGTCCCTTTGTATATGTGTGTTAATTTATTTAGTCGGTATGCTTCTCCTTCTAAACCCTGAGTCCGACACGAATCGTTTTGGTGACTTCCCGTTCAGGAGAAGGAAACTCCAATTTCCTCTACGATAAACCAATAAAAAAGTGGAGGTAGTCCTCCACTACATGAGGGTTTGGAGCCAGGGTCGGGTGACTAAGCAAAATGGAGGAGACGTCCTCCCCGGGTCAGCTGTAGCTGGAGCTACCCCTATCCCTCATCCCCTCGTCCGCCGCACGAGGGTCTGCAGCCAGGGTCGAGAGGCACCACGGCTGCACACGCACTGAGGAGCTCACCTGGCCGCTCGTCCGCGGATGGCGCCCGCCGTCCTCTCCAAGGAGTCAGGGTCGCCCTCCTGCAAGGCGACCACGCATTTGTTCACGTCCTCCAGGATATGGTTTTCTGTTTGTGGACAGAGAGACAAACAAGTAATTATAATACATCGGGATCGGGAGGTTTGGTTTGACATAAAAAATAACGGCGACAGGATCACCGCCTGTCACGTTGTTTGAAAAGTCTTCGCTGAAAGGTGGGTCGAAAAGAGTTATAAATATTGTTTGCAGGACACGATCACGTCACGCCATTTCCAATATTGGGGTGGATAGAGGTCAAGACACCACTTTTAAACAAAGATATTTTTTGCAGTGCTTATTTAGGTTTCCAAATTTTTCCCATTCGTTTGCATTCGGGGCGGCAGTTTGAGAGTGCATTTGTCTACGTATGTGTGTGTGATTGCGTCTGTTATGTGCCTGTGTACGTGTCTATGACGTGTCTGTGTACGTGTCTGTGATGTGCCTGTGTACGTGACTATGATGTGCCTGCGTACGTGTCTATGACGTGTCTGTGTACGTGTCTGTGATGTGCCTGTGTACGTGTCTGTGATGTGCCCGTGTACGTGACTATGATGCCTGCGTACGTGTCTATGACGTGTCTGTGTACGTATCAGTGATGTGCCTGTGTACGTGTCTGTGATGTGCCTGTGTACGTGTCTATGACGTGTCTGTGTACGTGTCTGTGATGTGCCTGTGTAGGTGACTATGATGCCTGCGTACGTGTCTATGACGTGTCTGTGTACGTATCTGTGATGTGCCTGTGTACGTGACTATGATGTGCCTGTGTACGTGTCTATGACGTGTCTGTGTACGTGTCTATGACGTGTCTGTGTACGTGTCTGTGATGTGCCTGTGTACGTGACTATGATGTGCCTGCGTACGTGTCTATGACGTGTCTGTGTACGTGTCTGTGATGTGCCTGTGTACGTGACTATGATGTGCCTGCGTACGTGTCTATGACGTGTCTGTGTACGTGTCTGTGACGTGTCTGTGTACGTATCTGTGATGTGCCTGTGTACGTGACTATGATGTGCCTGCGTACGTGTCTATGACGTGTCTGTGTACGTGT
Source organism: Sericinus montela (assembly GCA_029286605.1). Classification (NCBI taxonomy): domain Eukaryota; kingdom Metazoa; phylum Arthropoda; class Insecta; order Lepidoptera; family Papilionidae; genus Sericinus; species Sericinus montela. The sequence goes on along the minus strand of JAGSMR010000068.1, from coordinate 922,689 downwards.
CTGTGACGTGACTGCGTACGTGTCTGTGATGTGCCTGTGTAGGTGACTATGATACGTCTGTGTACGTATCTGTGATGTGCCTGTGTACGTGACTATGATGTGCCTGCGTACGTGTCTATGACGTGTCTGTGTACGTGTCTGTGATGTGCCTGTGTACGTGACTATGATGTGCCTGCGTACGTGTCTATGACGTGTCTGTGTACGTGTCTGTGATGTGCCCGTGTACGACTATGATGTGCCTGCGTACGCGTTCATGACGTGTCTGTGTACGTGTCTATGACGTCTGTGTACGTGTCTGTGATGTGCCTGTGTACGTGACTATGATGTGCCTGCGTACGTGTCTATGACGTGTCTGTGTACGTGTCTGTGATGTGCCTGTGTAGGTGACTATGATACGTCTGTGTACGTATCTGTGATGTGCCTGTGTACGTGACTATGATGCGTCTGTGTACGTATCAGTGATGTGCCCGTGCACGTGACTATGATGTGCCCGCGTACGTGTCTGACGTGTCTGTGTACGTGTCTATGACGTGTCTGTGTACGTGTCTGTGATGTGCCTGTGTAGGTGACTATGATACGTCTGTGTACGCATCTGTGATGTGCCCGTAGGTGACTATGATACGTCCGTGTACGCATCTGTGATGTGCCCGTGCACGTGACTATGATGTGCCCGCGTACGTGTTCATGACGTGTCTGTGTACGTGACTATGATGTGCCTGCGTACGTGTCTATGACGTGTCTGTGTACGTGTCTGTGATGTGCCTGTGTAGGTGACTATGATACGTCTGTGTACGTATCTGTGATGTGCCTGTGTACGTGACTATGATGTGCCTGCGTACGTGTCTATGACGTGTCTGTGTACGTGTCTGTGATGTGCCTGTGTAGGTGACTATGATACGTCTGTGTACGTATCTGTGATGTGCCTGTGTACGTGATCATGATGTGCCCGCGTACGTGTTCATGACGTCTGTGTACGCATCAGTGATGTGCCCGTGTAGGTGACTATGATACGTCTGTGTACGTATCTGTGATGTGCCTGTGTACGTGACTATGATGTGCCTGCGTACGTGTCTATGATGTGTCTGTGTACGTATCTGTGATGTGCCTGTGTACGTGACTATGATGTGCCTGTGTACGTGTCTATGACGTGTCTGTGTACGTGTCAGTGACGTGACTGCGTACGTGTCTGTGATGTGCCTGTGTACGTGCCTGTGATGTTTCTGTGTACGTGCTGTGTAAATACGTGTGCGCACGCGGCGCGAGTGTGCGTGTGCGTACCGCTGACGGCGAGGAAGTCGTCGATGGTGGTGACGTCGTCGACGGCGAGCGTCAGCAGGCGCACGGCCGCGTCCCAGGCGGCCGCGAACGCGGCGCCGTTGTCCTGCGCGACGCGCGAGCGCGAGCGCGCCGCCAGCACGCGCGCCGCGTTTATCACCTGCGCCCGAGGCTCTAGCTGGTCATCTCTGCTTCTCATCTCCACGCATTTCCCAACACAGGGGTGGACAAAAGTCCAGACAATTTAATCCCTTCCAGCGACATCTTATTACAATTATAAGTCATGATAGCCGAGTTGTTGGGTGCTCGGAATTTCGAGTCGAGAGACCCGAGTTCGATCCCCAGGCGGCAGCACCAATGGGTTTTTCAAAAAACTTATGTACGAATTTCATCGTTGGCTTGGACATAAAAGACGGCGACGGGCTCACCACCTGTCACGTTGTCCCGAAACTATCTTCGGTGGAAGGTGTGTACCTGTACTGGGAATTGCGTGAAGATATTTATTTATTTCTATCGACATCCCATCGGAGCTTTTTGGGACATCACGATGTCGATTTATCCGAACAACGTGGTTTAGTCCAATACAACGGTATAAATCAAAATAACTTTTGAGAACACTGAATTGCCTAATTTTGATTTGGAAATATTTGTAGAAAACCAAATAAATTATATAAAATGTGAAGAAAAAAAAAAAATTGCATTGGGGCCACAATTTGATCGTAACACTTGGCGATCTATTCCCCTGGTTCCACTTCCCAATGTCATAATGCAAACAGGTTCCAAAGTAGGACTACGTCTGCATGTTAACTATAAAAACTTGCGTTCACTACGGTCTCCTTTAGTCACCTCCTTTGCATACATACATACATAATGGCCTATTAAAGTCCACTGCAGGACATAGTCCTCTCCCCATATGGAGGAATTGCCATAATCGTCTCGATTGGCAGGCGGATTGGCAATCGCAGTGGCAGACCACTCGCACCTCAGATGCTGCTGCCCATCTTCGGTTTGATTATTTTGGTATGATATTTTTAGAGGTGGTTATCCCGCCATCTATCGGTTGCCATAACCCTTCCCTTAGTCGCCTCTTACGACATCCTCGGGAAGAAAGGGAGTGGTTATATTCTTAAAACGAGATTTAACAACGTTATTTGTTTAATCTCGTTTTTTATTCCCAAATTTGAGACAAGTTTTCAAAAGAGTTAGTATTTATCTATGTTTACAATTATAAAAAATCATACTAAGGCCTTTGATATACTAAAGCACGTAATATTCTTACAAAAATATGATATTAATATGGAAATATTATACTAAATGTCTTCTAAAAATTATTTACTTGTAACATTTCATATAGTTGTTACAATGGTGATCAATTTCTTTTCTTTTACTAGCATATTGCAATTAGCTTAGGGGTTACCACAAGGATCTTTGCTCTATATCATACTATTCAGTGTTTTCAGAGATATTATACAGCTATAGCTAAATATTTGAAATTGTTTTAACTTTGAGTTATTTACATAAGAATAAATAAATATATTCACGCAATTCACAATACAGGGGTAGATAGAGGTCTAGTCTAGACAATTAAGTCCCATCGACCCACCTTCCATTGTCCCGAAGATATTTTCGGAACATTATTTATATAAAGTGATTTAAATATGGCTGTGAAATCGGTACACTCTTTTTCATGAATGAATTACTCTTTACCCCACAGAATATACCAGAAACGAAAACAACAAAAGGTTAAACTAAAGAGACTACAATTTGGCGGCCTTATTGTTCCTTGCTACATGATGAAATGTCCTTGAATAATAATTATCAAGTAGAAATAATAATAAGCCATGTCGTGGGATAACTGTTAGAAAATTTCTATTTATTTAAATACATAAAAAAAAAATATCTTCACGCAATTCCCAATACAGGGGTAGACAGAGGTCAAGTCTAGACTATTAAGCCCCTTTGACCCACCTTCCACCGAAGATATTTTCGGAACATTATTTATATAAAGTGATTTAAATATGGCTGTGAAATCGGTACACTCTTTTTCATGAATGAATTACTCTTTACCCCACAGAATATACCAGAAACGAAAACAACAAAAGGTTAAACTAAAGAGACTACAATTTGGCGGCCTTATTGTTCCTTGCTACATGATGAAATGTCCTTGAATAATAATTATCAAGTAGAAATAATAATAAGCCATGTCGTGGGATAACTGTTAGAAAATTTCTATTTATTTAAATACATAAAAAAAAAAATATCTTCACGCAATTCCCAATACAGGGGTAGACAGAGGTCAAGTCTAGACTATTAAGCCCCTTTGACCCACCTTCCACCGAAGATATTTTCGGGACAACGTGACAGGTGGTGAGCCCGTCGCCGCCTTTATGTCCAAGCCAACGATGAAACTCGTACATAAGTTTTTGAATAACTCATTGGTACTGCCACCTGGGGATCGAACTCGGGTCTCTCGACTCGAAATTCCGACCACCCAACAACTCGGCTATCGTGACTTTTTTATATTTAAATACATCATTTATTTAATATATTTATGTAAATTTGAAAATATATCTCGGATATCGTTAAATATATTAACTTAAGCAGTTGTAATATTTTTATTTAATAACTTAAAACTTAGACGCTGCTGTTTGGATGCTGCAGTCACCTTTCTACTTAATTTAGATGTAGTGTATTTAGAGATGATTATCTCACTTCTTACGACCTCCACAGCGCAATCGCACGGAGGACATATAAAAATTTAATCCTTTCGCAGTCCGCACTTAAATCTAGTTTTAGGGCGCGGACTTCGAAACATAACGTCTCAGGTTCGGGGCCCGCCGTTCGACTATTGTAGTGAACCACACAAGCATCTCAGTTGGAGTGGTTAATAGGAATACTAGTGATTTATTTGGCGTTGCTGGTATTCCTTAAGAAAGAACTCCTGAAAACTGCCACTTACCTGTGGGCACAGGGCCTCAATCTGCGCGGCCGCGTGACGGACCATTTTCACGCCGTCTTCATTGTTTGACATCGAGCAAACCAGATTTGCTACCTGAATAACGAAAAGCATTATTAATCTATACATAATAAATAAAATAAAATATTTTCACGCTATTCCCAATAAAGGGGTAGACAGAGGTCTAGTCTAGACAATTAAGTCCCTTCGACCCACTTTCCACCGAAGATATTTTCGGGACAACGATACATTTCTTATAATTCCTACGTAAGTTTTTGAAACGTGCCTGACATCTGGGAATCGAACTCGGGTCATTTGACTCGAAACTCCGACCACCCAACCACTCGGCTATCATGACTTAATCTATACATATAAATAAAATTGGTGTGTCTGTTTGTAATATTGAAATAACCATTTTTACTACATAATAAATAAAATAAATAAATATAAATAAATATCTTCACGCAATTCCCAATACAGGGGTAGACAGAGGTCAAGTCTAGACAATTAAGTCCCTCTGACCCACCTTCCACCGAAGATATTTTCGGGACAACATGACAGGTGGTGAGCCCGTCGCCGTCTTTATGTCCAAGCCAACGATGAAATTCGTACATAAGTTTTGAAAACTCATTGGTACTGCCACCTGGGGATCGAACTCGGGTCTCTCGACTCGAAATTCCAACCGCCCAACAACTCGGCTATCGTGACTTTTTATATTTAAATACATCATTTATTTAATATATTTATGTAAATTTGAAAATATATCTCGGATATCGTTAAATATATTAACTTAAGCAGTTGTAATATATTTATTTAATAACTTAAAACTTAGACGCTGCTGTTTGGATGCTGCAGTCACCTTTCTACTTAATTTAGATGTAGTGTATTTAGAGATGATTATCTCACTTCTTACGACCTCCACAGCGCAATCGCACGGAGGACATATAAAAATTTAATCCTTTCGCAGTCCGCACTTAAATCTAGTTTTAGGGCGCGGACTTCGAAACATAACGTCTCAGGTTCGGGGCCCGCCGTTCGACTATTGTAGTGAACCACACAAGCATCTCAGTTGGAGTGGTTAATAGGAATACTAGTGATTTATTTGGCGTTGCTGGTATTCCTTAAGAAAGAACTCCTGAAAACTGCCACTTACCTGTGGGCACAGGGCCTCAATCTGCGCGGCCGCGTGACGGACCATTTTCACGCCGTCTTCATTGTTTGACATCGAGCAAACCAGATTTGCTACCTGAATAACGAAAAGCATTATTAATCTATACATAATAAATAAAATAAAATAAATATAAATAAATATCTTCACGCAATTCCCAATACAGGGGTAGACAGAGGTCTAGTCTAGACAATTAAGTCCCTTCGACCCACTTTCCACCGAAGATATTTTCGGGACAACGATACATTTCTTATAATTCCTACGTAAGTTTTTGAAACGTGCCTGACATCTGGGAATCGAACTCGGGTCATTTGACTCGAAACTCCGACCACCCAACCACTCGGCTATCATGACTTAATCTATACATATAAATAAAATTGGTGTCTGTTTGTAATATTGAAATAACCATTTTTACTACATAATAAATAAAATAAATAAATATAAATAAATATCTTCACGCAATTCCCAATACAGGGGTAGACAGAGGTCAAGTCTAGACAATTAAGTCCCTCTGACCCACCTTCCACCGAAGATATTTTCGGGACAACATGACAGGTGGTGAGCCCGTCGCCGTCTTTATGTCCAAGCCAACGATGAAATTCGTACATAAGTTTTTGAAAAACTCATTGGTACTGCCACCTGGGGATCGAACTCGGGTCTCTCGACTCGAAATTCCGACCGCCCAACAACTCGGCTATCGTGACTTCTATTTTTACTACATATATATGAATATATACGGTACGTACACCGAAATAACATTTTTTTACAACTTCTGTCTGTCTGTCTGTTTGTTCCGGATAACCTCTGGCTGGACCGATATTAACGGGACTTTCACTGGCAGATAGCTAATGTTATAAGGAGTAACATAGGCTACTTTTATTTTAGAAACATAATTAGGGTTCCGCGTTAAGTGTTAAACTGCGGGCAAAGCCGCGGGGGGCAGCTAAAAACTTATTTACACACACACACACACAAAAAAACATATGAAGAGAGAAAGAGAAAGATGGAGATATAAAGTGGAGATTTAATTACGCAATTTTTTTTTTGATTTTTAAAGTATATTTATGCTGAACTTTAATGTTATTAAATTAAAGAGAAAAAGATTTAATGATTGTGAAAATGGATGGAGCAGATGAAAATCCGGCTCAAAGGACCAATGTCCCAATACTGGGCTAGATCGTGGTCTAGACAATTCAATCTTTATGACCCACCTTCCACCGAAGACATTTATTGGGACAACGTGACAGGTGGTAAGCCTACCGTCGTCTTAACGTCCCAGCCAGCGATACAAATCGTACAAAAGCTTCAAAAGACCACCACCTGCTGATCGAACCCGATACAAAGCGCAACATCAAGGAAGTTAAAAGAGTCACGATAGCCGAGTTGTTGGGTGGTCGGAATTTCGAGTCGAGAGACCCGAGTTCGATCCCCAGGTGGCAGTAACAATAAGTTTTTCAAAAAAACTTATATACGAATTTCATCGTCGGCTCGGACACAAAGACGGCGACGGGCTCACCGCCTGTCACGTCGTCCGGAAAATAGGGCGGAAGGTGAGGTGGGAGGAGGAAGGTGGGTCGGAGGGACTCGATTGCCCAGACCCGACCTCCATCCACCCCTGTACCGGGATTGAGTAAAGCGTATTCATGACATCATGGAAGTGAACCCGGGCCCGCACCTCGACGAGCTTGTTGGCGTGCTCCGTGAAGACCAGCGCGTACTCCTCCACCTGCCGCTCGTCGCCGCCGCGCGCCGCCTCCATCAGCACCAGCAGCGGCACGTTGCTCTCCAGGAAACTGGGGATTAAAAAAATTATTACCCGGAGCCCCCCCCCCCCCCGACCATAATTCTGGAGAGGGGGGCACTCTAAGGGAGGCAACGCGTCTGCTACGCCTCCGGTATTGCGGGTGTTCATGGGCGGCGGTGATCACTCACCGTCACGTGAGCCACCTGCTCGTTTGCCTACTTTTTCTATAAAAAAAAAATTAAAAAAAAATAATATCAATTGATACGGCCGGGTATCGAACCCGCGACCTTCGCCGTACCGTGGCAATGCTGTAACCTCCGAGCCACTGTGTCCTACACGCATTAGTTGAAATATTACAGTATTTCTGTCTGATAAGTCATGAATATTGAGTTGTATACTGCATGGCACGTGTCGGCGAGGAAGCGTGTGTCGACGAATGTTCACGAGTGTCGGCGAGTATGTCGGCAAGTATCGACGAGTGTCAGCGTGTGTCAGCTAGTGTCGGCGAATGTCATATAGTGTCGGCGAGTGTCACCGTGTGTCGACGTGTGTCGGCGAGTGTGTCGGCGAGTCACGACGAGTGTCGGCGAGTGTCGGCGAGTGTCGGCGAGTGTGTCGGCGAGTGTCGGGGAGTGTCGGCGAGTGTGTCGGCGAGTGTCGGCGAGCGTGCCAGCGGACGCACCTGTCGGACACGTGGTCGACGACCGCCTTGCGCAGCTGCCGGCGCAGGTCGCGCGTCTTGCGGCACATGTGCTCGATGGCGCGCTCCAGCCCCTCCGACTGCTCCGGCTTGCCCGCCTGCATGTATATGTATATATATATATATATATATATATATATATATATATATATATATATATATATATATATGTATATATATATATATATGTATATATATATATATATATATATATATATATATATATATATATATATATATATATATATATATATATATATATATATATATATATATATATACATATATATATATATACATATATATATATATATATATATATATATATATATATATATATATATATATATATATATATATATATACATATATATATATAAGAGAATATATATTCGTTTATCGACAGTCACTTGTTTAATCCACCACCGTTCCGTAATGTGGTTCCTCTGACGGTGAAGAAACAGGAGAAAGAAACTCCGTAGGTGTCCTCTTTGATTGGAACAATATTTTTTTTAAGATGATACAATAAATTGAAAAAATGTATTCGTATGTATACATTATGCTTGTCCCTAGAGGGATTCGACCTCGTAACCCATAGCTATGATGGAAAAAATATAAATAAGTTCAAACTATTCCCAATGCAAGGGTAGACAGATGTCTAAACTTTCTATTCCTTTCAACCCACCTTCGATCGAGTGTGACATTTAGTAAAGTAAAAGTGGGTCGATATGGTCAATTGTCGAGTCCTCTGTCCACCTCCGCATTGGAAATTGCGTGAAGAGTTCACAGCACTCAACCGTCCAGTCCTCTGTCCACCCCGCTCTGGAATGGCATGAGGATATCAATATATTTATGTGCAGTCAGTCCAAACCACGCACGTTGCTCATGTACTCGTGAAGCAACTCCTGCAGTGCCTGACGCACAGCGTTGCATTCCGCCACGATTCGTTCACGTCTCTCGTCCCTGCAAATTAAAAACAAAATGAAAATCTAGATTATTCAAATGATAATCTAGGTCACGGTAAAGAGTCACGATAGCCGAGTGGTTGGGCGGTCGGAATTTCGAGTCCAAACCCCAGGTGGCAGACTCGTACCAATGGGTTTTTCGCAAACTTATATACGTATTATATCGTTGGCATGGACGTAAAAACGGCGACGGGCTCACCACCTGTCACGTCGTCCCGAAAATATCTTCGGTGTAGGGTGGATCGAAGGGACTTAATTGTCTAAACTAGACCTCTGTCTACCCCTGTATTGGGAAATGCGTGAAGATATTTATTTATTTGTAATTTGCAGAAGCGTATACACCGCCCTATGAACGAGTCACTTACTCTATGGAGTCTAGTAACTGGCATCACAAGCTTGTGTTTGTTCCTAGTATTTACATTATGCACATCCCCATTCATGCAAAAATTATTCATGTTTTATGCTCATACATTAAATTTTCATATAAATATACTGAAACACAGCCGTAGCCATAAAGCTCAACCTCTTTTATTAGTACATTGGTATCACACAAATGTTTAACATTAGGTGTTGTAAATTTTATACATTTAGTCTTATTGTCATTTAAACATAAATTATTAGCCTTAAACCTTATGAATTATTTTTGACATAGCATTTTGAGCTCATCAAGTGTGTCATTAAATTTTAAAAACTAAAGGGTATCAACAAATAATACCTATATCGTGTTTATTCCCAAGTGTGAATAGAAAATCATTAATATAAATGAGAAATAGAAATGGACCGAGAATCGAGCCCTGTGGTACACCCTATAAAAATAAGTACATTTATAGTATCCATATCATTAAATAAATCCAGTGTTAATAGATACCTGATAAATAAAGATCTGTCTAAATTAAGAGACCAATGAGGTGGCCCGAGACCATTCCCTACGATGATCTTGAGCGCTGGTCTATGGTCTTTACTGGAGCTAAATTTATGGTGGTACAATATTTTTTTCTGATCCCATAGTGCTTCCGTCACCACGATCTCGCTCAACACCAGTATCAGTCACCGACAAATTAGTCCATAAAACCCACATTACACCAGAGTTAATTTGGGATCGTGGTAGCCATGTGAACGATACAAATCAGGCATTTATATATCAAACTATATCAATAGTTTTTATTCCTCATTACATTACAATTAGAGACCCTAATTAATAAAAATAAGTCTATTGAAAGGTTCAAGCAATTTATTATTGAAGAAAAACTTTCTGAAAAGAGTTATTATACTGTAAATGAATACAAAAAAACAATAAAAATGAATACAATAAAAGATAACATCCCCTGGGAACGAATTAATCTCTCCCATGCTGTGTCTAATTATTCTATCATCAATATTG